>JARWKJ010000018.1:607796-642796 GCA_029959095.1 Rhinichthys osculus | reverse complement strand
GCTCTCCGTGAACCCAGCCGACGGCAAACTACAGATCAACACATCAATGACCTCAATCAACACTGGTGCACTCTCACTGGTTTAATGTTAAACTGGTCCAGATACTCGTTTGAAAAGAGAAAAGTACTAAAGTAGAACATGCTTTATGAAGGAGTTCGACGAATCTCTCAAAGCTACAGATGAGAAAGAGGAACATTCTAGAAGATCATGTTTGATTGTTGATTAATCGGCTCATTTAATCAAAGAATTAAATAAAAATGAGACACTAAACCAGTCATTAATGGAAAGTAGCGCTAGATGGAGTAAATTGTTACACTTGTGACAATAAGAAATAAAAAGTATTTGTGACTTTTTATCTCGTAATTCAGATTTTTTTAAGCTTCCATAGTTACTGGAAAAGTTTAAAAACCACTGCACTGTCAAACTACTAAAGAAAGGACTTTTACTGGTTATTTACTCCCCAACATCAGCAGAGAGGAGGACAAAATGCAGACAAAAATATAAATGAGAGAAATAGAATTCATTGTGCATTATTTTATATGGTGTATTTTTGTTTGTAAAGCGCTTTGAGAAGTACAGTTAAAAGCGCTATAGAAAATAAAGGTTACTATTATTATTATAGAATTCCGCAGTTTTGCTATTGAAAGGAAAGCAGCTCTGACCTTCTCCATGGACCATTTCTCATGGGAATATTCTGCATATTTATTGATGAAATGATCGAGCTTCTCAGGAACAACAACACTGCAGAAACACAAACAGAACCAGCAGCACATCTGAAGAACAGCTCAGTCCAGGTCTAAATGCTGATGTGTGGAGGCTTCAGGTGAAGTGTGTGTGTGTGTGTGTGTGTGTCTGACCTGCTGGTGTCGGCCGGCTGCGGGTTGAAGTTTCCCTCGGCGTCCATAGACGACTGTTTCTCCATCATGGCCACGTAGTTTGACTCCATGTAATCAGGAGGTAAAGCTCCGGCCACTGCGCTCAGACACGGCAGCGCCAACTTGAACAACTCCACGTCATACTTCTGCACACACACACACACACACACACACACACACACACACACACACACACACACACACACACTTAATATTTTGCACCATTGACTATATTGACACCATTATATGAGCACTGAACTGAGCCGGACGATGACGTCACGAGCGGCTGTGTAAGCAGTAAGGTACGAGAGGCTAGCGCTGTATGGTGATAAAGTCCCGGCTGAAGGGCGTTGTTCGGCGCGACGTAAAGCGGAGTCAGTCGTGACCTATTCACCATACAGCACTAGCCTCGACTAGCCTATTTTTTTTTAGTAAACAGTTACCACACAATACAAATATTAAAGCCGAAAAATATGTATCTATGCAACTTTCATGAAGTATTATCACTAAAAGCCTTCCTTCCGCTGGTAAAAATAGTCCCTGACCGTAAACAGCAACAGAAGTTACTTACATTATTTCGCCATTAGATGGCGGCAAACTATGGAAGCTTGTTTCCGCCACTGAATAAAAAAAATGTAAAAAATAATTGCGACTTTTTATCTCACAATTGCGAGATATGTAGTCAGAAGTGTGAGAAATAAAGTCACAATTGCGAGATATAAAGTCGCAATTCTGAGAAATAAAGTCGCAATTGCGAGATATAAAGTCGCAATTCTGAGAAATAAAGTCGCAATTGCGAGATATAAAGTCGCAATTCTGAGAAATAAAGTCGCAATTGCGAGAAAAAAAGACAGAATTGCGAGTTTACATCTCGCAATTGCGACTTTATTTCTCACAATTCTGACTTCATATCTTGCAATTCTGACTTTATTACACATAATTGCAAGTTTATATCCCTAAATTCTGACATCTTTTCTCAGAATTGTGAGATTTAAACTCGCAATTGCGAGTTATCAGGCCAATTTTAAGGGGTAAAAAAGACTGACTTTTTTCCCCTCAGAATAGTTTATATCTCACAATTCTGACTTTACAACACGCAATTTCAACTTTATATCACGCAATTCTGACTTTATAACACGCAATTTCAACTTTATATCACGCAATTCTGACTTTATATCTCGCAATTTCAACTTTATATCACGCAATTCTGACTTTATATCTCGCAATTTCAACTTTATATCACGCATTTCTGACTTTATATCACGCAATTTCAACTTTATATCTCGCAATTCTGACTTTATAACACGCAATTTCAACTTTATATCTCGCAATTCTGACTTTATATCTCACAATTCTGACTTTACAACACGCAATTGCAACTTTTTATATCAATACATTCTGACTTTATATCTCGCAATTCTGACTTTATAACCTGCCATTGCGACTTTATATCAATACATTCTGACTTTATATCTCACAATTCTGACTTTATATCTCGCAATTCTGACTTTATATCTCGCAATTCTGACTTTACAACACGCAATTGCGACTTTATATCAATACATTCTGACTTTATATCTCACAATTCTGACTTTATATCTCACAATTCTGACTTTATATCACGCAATTCTGACTTTACAACACGCAATTTCAACTTTATATCATGCAATTCTGACTTTATATCAATACATTCTGACTTTATATCTCACAATTCTGACTTTATATCTCGCAATTCTGACTTTACAACACGCAATTGCGACTTTATATCAATACATTCTGACTTTATATCTCACAATTCTGACTTTATATCTCACAATTCTGACTTTATATCTCACAATTCTGACTTTATATCTCGCAATTCTGACTTTACAACACGCAATTGCGACTTTATATCAATACATTCTGACTTTATATCTCACAATTCTGACTTTATATCTCACAATTCTGACTTTATATCACGCAATTCTGACTTTATATCTCGCAATTCTGACTTTACAACACGCAATTGCGACTTTTTATATCAATACATTCTGACTTTATATCTCACAATTCTGACTTTATAACCTGCAATTGCGACTTTATATCACGCAATTCTGACTTTATATCTCGCAATTCTGACTTTATATCTCACAATTCTGACTTTATATCACACAATTCTGACTTTATATCTCGCAATTCTGACTTTACAACAGGCAATTGCGACTTTATATCAATACATTCTGACTTTATATCTCGCAATTCTGACTTTATATCTCGCAATTCTGACTTTACAACACGCAATTGCGACTTTTTATATCAATACATTCTGACTTTATATCTCACAATTCTGACTTTATATCACGCAATTCTGACTTTATATCACGCAATTCTGACTTTATATCTCGCAATTCTGACTTTATATCTCGCAATTCTGACTTTACAACACGCAATTGCGACTTTTTATATCAATACATTCTGACTTTATATCTCACAATTCTGACTTTATATCACGCAATTCTGACTTTATATCACGCAATTCTGACTTTATATCTCGCAATTCTGACTTTATATCTCGCAATTCTGACTTTACAACACGCAATTGCGACTTTTTATATCAATACATTCTGACTTTATATCTCACAATTCTGACTTTATAACCTGCAATTGCGACTTTATATCACGCAATTCTGACTTTATATCTCGCAATTCTGACTTTATATCTCACAATTCTGACTTTATATCACGCAATTCTGACTTTATATCACACAATTCTGACATTATATTTCATAATTCTGACTTTACAACACGCAATTGCGACTTTTTATATCAATACATTCTGACTTTATATCTCACAATTCTGACTTTATAACCTGCAATTGCGACTTTATATCACGCAATTCTGACTTTATATCTCACAATTCTGACTTTATATCTCGCAATTCTGACTTTATATCTCACAATTCTGACTTTATATCTCACAATTCTGACTTTATATCACACAATTCTGACTTTATATCTCACAATTCTGACTTTATATCACGCAATTCTGACTTTATATCTCACAATTCTGACTTTATATCTCGCAATTCTGACTTTATATCTCACAATTCTGACTTTATATCTCACAATTCTGACTTTATATCACACAATTCTGACTTTATATCTCGCAATTCTGACTTTACAACACGCAATTGCGACTTTATATCAATACATTCTGACTTTATATCTCGCAATTCTGACTTTATATCTCGCAATTCTGACTTTACAACACGCAATTGCGACTTTTTATATCAATACATTCTGACTTTATATCTCACAATTCTGACTTTATATCTCGCAATTCTGACTTTACAACACGCAATTGCGACTTTATATCAATACATTCTGACTTTATGTCTCGCAATTGTGACTTTATATCTCGCAATTCTGACTTTACAACACGCAATTGCGACTTTTTATATCAATACATTCTGACTTTATATCTCACAATTCTGACTTTATATCACGCAATTCTGACTTTATATCACGCAATTCTGACTTTATATCTCGCAATTCTGACTTTATATCTCGCAATTCTGACTTTACAACACGCAATTGCGACTTTTTATATCAATACATTCTGACTTTATATCTCACAATTCTGACTTTATAACCTCCAATTGGGACTTTATATCACGCAATTCTGACGTTATATCTCACAATTCTGACTTTATATCTCGCAATTCTGACTTTACAACACGCAATTCTGACTTTATATCACGCAATTCTGAATTTATATCACGCAATTCTGACTTTATATCTCGCAATTCTGACTTTACAACACGCAATTGCGACTTTTTATATCAATACATTCTGACTTTATATCTCACAATTCTGACTTTATAACCTGCAATTGGGACTTTATATCACACAATTCTGACGTTATATCTCACAATTCTGACTTTATATCTCGCAATTCTGACTTTACAACACGCAATTCTGACTTTTTATATCAATACATTCTGACTTTATATCTCGCAATTCTGACCTTATATCTCGCAATTCTGACTTTACAACACGCAATTGCGACTTTTTATATCAATACATTCTGACTTTATATCTCGCAATTCTGACTTTATATCTTGCAATTCTGACTTTATAACCTGCAATTGCGACTTTTTATATCAATACATTCTGACTTTATATCTCACAATTCTGACTTTATATCTCGCAATTCTGAATTTATAACCTGCAATTGCGACTTTATATCAATACATTCTGACTTTATATCACGCAATTCTGACTTTATATCTCGCAATACTTACTTTATAACCTGCAATTGCGACTTTATATCAATACATTCTGATTTTATATCACGCAATTCTGACTTTATATCTCGCAATTCTGACTTTATAACCTGCAATTGGGACTTTATATCACACAATTCTGACGTTATATCTCACAATTCTGACTTTATATCTCGCAATTCTGACTTTATATCACGCAATTCTGACTTTTTATATCAATACATTCTGACTTTATATCTCACAATTCTGACTTTATAACCTGCAATTGGGACTTTATATCACACAATTCTGACGTTATATCTCACAATTCTGACTTTATATCTCGCAATTCTGACTTTATATCACGCAATTCTGACTTTTTATATCAATACATTCTGACTTTATATCTCGCAATTCTGACCTTATATCTCGCAATTCTGACTTTACAACACGCAATTGCGACTTTTTATATCAATACATTCTGACTTTATATCTCGCAATTCTGACTTTATATCTCGCAATTCTGACTTTATAACCTGCAATTGCGACTTTTTATATCAATACATTCTGACTTTATATCTCACAATTCTGACTTTATATCTCGCAATTCTGAATTTATAACCTGCAATTGCGACTTTATATCAATACATTCTGACTTTATATCACGCAATTCTGACTTTATATCTCGCAATTCTGAGAAAAAAAGTCAGAATTGTGAGATAAAAAGTCGCAATTACCTTTTTTATTTTTCATTCTGTGGCGGAAACAAGCTTCCATAGCAAACACTGTCTTCATGAGTGAGTCAGTCCGTAGAGAACACTTTTACACTGAAAGGACTCAAACTTGTGAACATGGAGAAGCAAGACGCTACTGACAGATGACGAGCGTGTCGTGGCACGGGAAAACCCAATGACTGTTAAAAGCACAAGATATCGCAGCGGATTTTTTTGATGATGAATATAGGACTGACCTGAAATCAATGAGATCAAACATGTGTTTACGTTGCTAAGAGTGGTTGCTAGGGGTGTGGTGTAGTGATACGTAGAACCGTTGGGTGAAGCGGTCATAGGCGTGTTTTATAGTGAATAAAACAAAGCTATTGACCAATCAGAATCAAGGATTGGAACTAACCGTTTTATAAATATATATAAATGAACTAAATTAATAACTTTTTTACAACACAAATGAAGCATCACTGAACTGACTTAAGCTGGACTGTGACGCTATTCTCTTCTGGAAACACACTTTATTGCATTATTCTCCTGTTATCTCTGTAGAGCTGCTCTGAAACACTCTGTGCTGTGAAAAGCGCTGTATAAATAAAGCTGACTTGGCACACGTAATAGGTCGTGATTATTCAAACTGTTGATCAAGTGTGCACCCTCAGATACACGAGAAAATGACCTTCTCACAGAGCGAAACATCACCTTTCTGGCCAGAGCGTCAAAGATTCCCCAGAAGAGTTTCCTGGAGAGATGCAGCTCCTCGTCGGACGCGGCGCCGAAGCTCCCCCAGCCGCTCGCCAGACAGTAGTACTTCCAGCAGCGCTCGTAGTGATTGGTCAGGAGCTGCAGGAGGACACGCCCACTCAGAGTTACTACAGTACAGGCTTCCTAAAGCGCAGGCGTGCAGACGAGGCTCACCTTCAGAGGCATCTTCGTGTGTTCGTTGAGCACGGGGACGTCGAACACCAGACGCCGCAGCAGGTGCTGCATCATCGACGGACGCAGCTTCCTGACAGGTCAGCAAGGAATATGCAAATCAGGGCACTATCCAATTAAAGATGATCTCATTTGCATACAATTCCAGACTCAAAACTCTTGTTTGATTTTTGTTGACTTATTATTGTTAGTGGAAATCTCTTTTTATCACTCAGAAATCACTCTAATATGATGATTTGCTGCTCAAGAAACATTTATGATTATTATTAATGTTAAAAACAGTTATTTACATTTATATTTCAGGATTCGTTGATGAATAGAAAGTTGAAAAGAACAGCATTTATCTGAAATAGAAAGCTTTTGTAATATTAAACACTACCGTTCAAAGGTTTGGGGTCAGTAAGAATTTATATTTTATTTTTTGGGGGAAATAAATAAATGAGATCCATACTTTTATTCATCAAGGATTAATTAAATTGTTCAAAAGTGACAGTAAAGACATTTATAATGTTACAAAAGATTCTATTTCAAATAAATGCAGTTCTTTTCAACTTTCTATTCATCAAAGAATCTTGATTTTTTTTTTTTACACAACGGTTTTCAACATTGATAATAATAATTAATGTTTTTTGAGGATCAAATCCTCATATTTGAGTGATTTCTGAAGGATCATGTGACACTGAAGACTGGAGTAATGATGCTGAAAATTCAGCTTTATATATATATATAAATAGTAGTGCTGGGCAAGTTAACGCGTTATTATCGCGTTAACGCATTTATTAATTAATGCCGACAATTTTTTTATCGCACGTTAACGCAGTTTTTTTTATTTTTTTATTTTAAAAGTCCGTTGCTCACTGGCTCTGAATACACATAGGCCTACAGTCAAACCATGATCACAGGAGGGGTGGGATGTTGGTCAGCCAGCAAATAACCCACCCAAACCAGCAGTGGAGAGGCTTCGGCAGGTTCTCTCAGGTGAACAGAAAGGGAGACAGCGCTCCGCGAGTGAATGACAGGCGCTCTATGGATAGTAACCACGGCAACGGCTTCTGTGCGCTACGCAGCTGTAGTCTTTTTAACTTAAATTAAAATTATACATAACTTTACCTGATGTGCCTGCGTGTAGTTTAGCGGGGATGCTCTGCAATGTGAATTCTCTTCTGTTAATGTCCTGATAACTTTTAAATATTGGAAACTCACAAACAGCGAGCCGAGGATCAGTCTCTCTTCCAATGATTTGTACTGCGCGTCGTGTACAAAAAGTTATAGACAATCAAAGTCCTTTTAGACAATTCAACTTCAGCAACGGGCGGGCGCGTGCGTGAGGCGAGCATGACCGCAACAGTTTCACAGAACGCACCCGCTTGTCGCTGCACCTGTGCTCGACCACTTCACCTCACTCTAGGCTGATTTATACTTTTGTGTCGTTCGTAGTGTATTGTATTGTTCGTAGTGTCGCTATACACTACGTTCGTTGATTTTACTTCTGCGTCGTTGTCCGCGTTGACGCGCAATTACACATGCAGAGGGAGCATGTGAAACCCGTGGAGCGGTTCTAGCAATCACAGCGCTTGCGGTACGCATAGAATTGACGCGTTGTTACATTTTTGGAGAGGTGCAAGTCAGGGTACGACGTAAGTTCGACTAAATTCGACAGAAGTATAAATTGGGCTTTATCTCTGTTTAATGCAATCTTAGTGTACGTGGGAAACCATGGCATGACCAAACCTAAGCTACTATCAGAGAAGTAACGTTGGTCGACTTATATCTCATGACCTCTGACTACATAGACTGTTTCTGCTGCTAAAAGACACCTGTTGATACCTGTTAAGAAAAAACCCAAGAAAACTGGACTCGTTTTAACAAGCTAGATAAAAGGTAATGCCCTGGCAGTGGCAAATAGCTTTGTTTTAATATTTGATTTGATTACATTAATGTTTAGGTTGAGATTTACAATAAATATTTTATTGCTGTGTAAAGGGAATACTGCTGGTATAAAGCACCTTATTTGTTTAAAGTTTTTGCAAACCACATGTTATTACACGTTTGTGTATATAGCAGTACATTTAAATCAAAAGTGAGTAATACACTACTTTAGAATTCATTATTAAAGTTTGCGCGTAACAATGCGATTAATCGCGATTAAAAAATGTAATCGTTGCCCAGCACTAATAAATAGATTATATATATATATATAAAATAAATGCAGCCTTGGTGAGCAGGGTTTGTTCATGTTAGTTCATGTTAGTTCACAGTGCCTTAACTAATGTTAACTAATACAACCTTTGATTTTAATAAAGTATTAGTAAATGTTGAAATGAATATTAACTAAGATTAATAAATGCTGAAGAAGTATTGTTCATTCTTAGTTCATGTTAACTAAGATAGTTAACTAATGAACCTTATTGTGACGTGTTACCAATAAAAGAAAGAAAGAAAGAAAGAAAGAAGGAAAGAAAGAAAGAAAGAAGGAAAGAAAGAAAGAAAGAAGGAAAGAAGGACAGGCGGATCTCCAGCGGGTGTCTGGCAGCTGTCCTCACCCGCACACGGCCAGCAGGCACTCCTCGATGGCGTCTCTCTGGGCTTTGGTGAGACAGCAGCCTTTAGACAGCCTGTAGACGGTGTGCAGCAGCGAGTCGATGAGAGACGCGAACGGCTCCGTCCCCGCGAACAGAGGAGCGCATTTAGTGAGCAGAGGCAGCACTGCGGTGCACAGGTACCGGTTCAGGGCCAGAGCCATGTCTGTGGCACTCAGGGCCGCCTGGGGGTCAGAGGTCACACACAAGCAGGATCAGGAGAGGTCAGGGGTCACACACAACCAGGACCAGGAGAGGTCAAGGGTCACACACAAGCAGGATCAGGAGAGGTCAGAGGTCACACACAACCAGGATCAGGAGGTGTCAGGGGTCAGAGGTCACACACACACACACACAAGCAGGAACAGGAGAGGTCAGAGGTCACACACAAGCAGGATCAGGAGAGGTCAGGGGTCACACACAACCAGGACCAGGAGAGGTCAAGGGTCACACACAAGCAGGATCAGGAGATGTCAGGGGTCAGAGGTCTCACACACAACCAGGACCAGGAGAGGTCAGAGGTCACACACAACCAGGATCAGGAGAGGTCACACACAAGCAGGATCAGGAGAGGTCAGAGGTCACACACAACCAGGATCAGGAGATGTCAGGGGTCACACACAAGCAGGATCAGGAGAGGTCAGGGGTCAGAGGTCACACACAACCAGGACCAGGAGAGGTCCAAGGTCACACACAAGCAGGATCAGGAGAGGTCAGAGGTCACACACAAGCAGGATCAGGAGAGGTCAGAGGTCACACACAAGCAGGATCAGGAGAGGTCAGAGGTCACACACAAGCAGGATCAGGAGAGGTCAGAGGTCACACACAACCAGGATCAGGAGAGGTCAGAGGTCACACACAACCAGGATCAGGAGAGGTCCAAGGTCACACACAACCAGGATCAGGAGAGGTCAGAGGTCACACACAACCAGGATCAGGAGACGTCAGAGGTCACACACAACCAGGATCAGGAGACGTCAGAGGTCACAAACAAGCAGGATCAGGAGAGGTCAGAGGTCACACACAACCAGGATCAGGAGACGTCAGAGGTCACACACAACCAAGATCAGGAGACGTCAGAGGTCACAAACAAGCAGGATCAGGAGAGGTCAGAGGTCACACACAACCAGGATCAGGAGACGTCAGAGGTCACAAACAAGCAGGAT
Organism: Rhinichthys osculus; assembly: GCA_029959095.1. Lineage (NCBI taxonomy): Eukaryota > Metazoa > Chordata > Actinopteri > Cypriniformes > Leuciscidae > Rhinichthys > Rhinichthys osculus. The sequence continues at coordinate 632,271 of JARWKJ010000018.1, read as the reverse complement.
CAGGAGACGTCAGAGGTCACACACAACCAGGATCAGGAGACGTCAGAGGTCACAAACAAGCAGGATCAGGAGAGGTCAGAGGTCACACACAACCAGGATCAGGAGAGGTCCAAGGTCACAAACAACCAGGATCAGGAGAGGTCCAAGGTCACACACAACCAGGATCAGGAGACGTCAGAGGTCACACACAACCAGGATCAGGAGACGTCAGAGGTCACAAACAAGCAGGATCAAGAGAAGTCAGAGGTCACACACAACCAGGATCAGGAGAGGTCAGAGGTCACACACAACCAGGATCAGGAGAGGTCAGAGGTCACACACAACCAGGATCAGGAGAGGTCCAAGGTCACACACAACCAGGATCAGGAGACGTCAGAGGTCACACACAACCAGGATCAGGAGAGGTCAGAGGTCACACACAACCAGGATCAGGAGAGGTCCAAGGTCACACACAACCAGGATCAGGAGACGTCAGAGGTCACACACAAGCAGGATCAGGAGAGGTCAGAGGTCACAAACAACCAGGATCAGGAGAGGTCAAAGATCAGCTGGTGTTAGCGGCCCCTAAGTTAATAACTAATGATCTTTGCAATGGAAGTGAATCAATTAAAACATCAATCTGCGTCTTGTTCCCTCCATCATGAACGAGTGTGTCTCAGAGTGTGTGACGAAACATAGTAAACGCTGTCGTGTTCTCTGGCGTTCGGATGCTGGTGCTCGTGTGTGTGAGACGCTTCTGGAGGGAATTACACCCAATCACTCTGATCACACACTTCCACTCCGGCGTTCCAGAAACACCAAACCAACATTAGAGACGCTGCGACGCCATTGGTTACTCCAGGTATCCAATCACAGCCTCTTATCCAAAGTCAGTTGCTCATCGAGGGATTAATGCACATGTAAATTAAACAATACATTTTTAATGCACATTTATGCACATCTTGGCATTTCTATCCAGCTTTTTTCATGCAATATCCCAAATTTTGCCTAATAATGGGTGAATGGAAGCAGCCAGTGAGGGGTCATGTGACTCACCGTGTCCAATGAGGCGGCGGCTCTGAGGTCAGGAAGGAAACCCACTTCCAGCAGGTGCAGGAGGAAGTTCTGGTCCTCGATGCCGTAAACCCGGTCCAGGAACAAAACCATGGCCGCTTTGTGATCAGGACAGAAGCCAGCTGACATGTCCGGCTCGATCACGGTACCGTCTGCACAAACATAATCCATAGTCATCACAACAATGTACTAAATAATCCAAAAGGACAAGATCAATTACCCTTCTGGTGCTCTTCATGTGTCGGTCAAAGATGACCGAAATTTATTTTCTTATTTTAATGAAATAAATGTACCGGTACTTTCCAACTTTAGAGAGACAGACTGAAGTTTGATCTCTTTTCAAACACGACACTTGGCAGATTATTGCTGAAGTGAAAAAAGTGAACAAAAAAAGTTAAAAAATGTTACATTTATTGTTATGAAAAATGCACAAAAATACTATTTTCAATTTTTATATGAAATCTATCATTTCACAAACATGTTGTACTCTAAAACTGTGAAAAAACTAAATCCATAAATCTAAACAAGTTGTGTTCAAAATTTGAGCCTGATCAGTAAATGAGCGTTCAGTGAGAGTGTGTTCGGCTGCAGTTCCGAACGCTTCCACTAGAGGAACTTCGTCTCACATTCATTTCCAATGCGTCATTTCTGACCGCCAGAAACACAAGTGTGACTGTTTTTTCAGGACCATTTAACCTGTTCGAATCATGGCCATGTTTTTTTTGTTGTGTTCACACAGCAAGTGCCAAAACCTTTACCAAGTTTCGTACCATTCCAATGAAGAAAAAAAAACACAAAAAACACATGTTTAGCCAGACCTTTAGCCAGCGTGGGCATGAGGAACGGGATGCTGATCACTCCCACCAGATCCTCAATGGGAATGAGAGAGCGCAGGATGGCTCGGATACGGATGGCCTCTCCCTTCCCGGCGTGGATCAGCTGACGGAGGACAAACACACCATGTCATCAGCACCAGAACCCATACATCACATCAGCGTCACATGAGAGGAACATGAAGCTTTACACTGTCTCCTAACCAGATCAATCAGAGTTTTCGGCTGGAACAACAACATACAAAGTGTAAGAGTGATAATCTCAGGGACTGATAATGGGCTTTATTTAAGGGTGAAAGAGTCTAATGTGAGTCTGAATATCATAGGCTTTATGCCGAGCGTCACGTGACCAAGCCGGAAAACAGGTCCCATCGCTTCCGATTCAGGTCTTTTGTATGTGCTTCATGAAATTTTTTTGCGGTTTTACTCAAGATAACTTAAAAGGAGCACGCAAAAATGAGCACAACCAATGTCCCTCGCATGTGCAGATTGATATTTAAAAGTTTTTTAATTTTTCTTCCTCACACTAACGTTTAAATATTTAAACAGCATAAAACACCAATAACAAAGTGAACTTAGTAGGTTAGCTGATTACCTTAAAAATCCATAGATATCGTAGTTAGTTCTTACGGCCGTTAACACTTTCTCTGACAAGCGGATGCAATGAAACCTGTTTTCCGGTTTGGTCACGTGACGCTCGGCATAAAGCCTATTATCAGCCGTACTGAAAGCAACAATGGATAATCCTCTCAGATCTCGAAAATACATTAAAGGAAACAAGAACGTTCAATCTGTGACCAAACAAGAGTATTCTATGACAAAGACTGTTTCAGTCAATCGGCATGTATTTTGAATCATGTTAAAATGGTGAAATATTAATGAAATTTATTATGTATTCATTTGGTTGCGAGTGCAGTGCGCTTGCAGAGACTCCGCCCACACTCTCTTCTGATTGGCTGTGATTTGTGATTGGTTTGGTGGCGAGTGCAGAGAGACTCCGCCCACACGCTCTTCTGATTGGCTGTGATTTGTGATTGATTTGGTGGCGAGTGCAGAGAGACTCCGCCCACACGCTCTTCTGATTGGCTGTGATTTGTGATTGGTTTGGTGGCGAGTGCAGAGAGACTCCGCCCACACTCTCTTCTGATTGGCTGTGATTTGTGATTGATTTGGTTGCGAGTGCAGAGAGACTCCGCCCACACTCTCTTCTGATTGGCTGTGATTTGTGATTGATTTGGTGGCGAATGCAGAGAGACTCCGCCCACACGCTCTTCTGATTGGCTGTGATTTGTGATTGGTTTGGTGGCGAGTGCAGAGAGACTCCGCCCACACTCTCTTCTGATTGGCTGTGATTTGTGATTGATTTGGTTGCGAGTGCAGAGAGACTCCGCCCACACTCTCTTCTGATTGGCTGTGATTTGTGATTGATTTGGTGGCGAATGCAGAGAGACTCCGCCCACACGCTCTTCTGATTGGCTGTGATTTGTGATTGGTTTGGTGGCGAGTGCAGAGAGACTCCGCCCACACTCTCTTCTGATTGGCTGTGATTTGTGATTGATTTGGTTGCGAGTGCAGAGAGACTCCGCCCACACTCTCTTCTGATTGGCTGTGATATGTGATTGGTTTGGTGGCGAGTGCAGAGAGACTCCGCCCACACTCTCTTCTGATTGGCTGTGATTTGTGATTGGTTTGGTGGCGAGTGCAGAGAGACTCCGCCCACACTCTCTTCTGATTGGCTGTGATTTGTGATTGATTTGGTTGCGAGTGCAGAGAGACTCCGCCCACACTCTCTACTGATTGGCTGTGATTTGTGATTGATTTGGTGGCGAATGCAGAGAGACTCCGCCCACACGCTCTTCTGATTGGCTGTGATTTTTGGTGCTGGTTGAGGAGAGAACCCCTGATATGATTGTAAAGCGCTTTGGGTGTATAGTAGTACATATGAAAGCGCTATATAAATGCCTCATTCATTCATTTTTGATTGATTTGGTTGCGAGTGCAGAGAGACTCCGCCCACACGCTCTTCTGATTGGCTGTGATTTGTGATTGGTTTGGTGGCCTCTGGTTAGGACAGGGTGTTGTGAGGGTGAAGGTGATTGACAGGGAAACACACACATGGACTCACATGCATCTCTGGCGCGCAGCGGCCCAACAGGTCGATCAGAGCAGCGTAGAAGGTCATGATGGCGTTCCCCATGTGAATGGTATCGTCTTCCTCTTCCTCCATCACATCATTACTGCGACACACACAGATCATCAGCGGTGTGATTATAATGTGTGTAAGGCAGATACTTAAGCTCACAGGTGACCCGTCATTAAATATAAATTGAAAAGTTGCTTTAGCCACTAACATGATGACAAAATAAAGCGGATTAAACAGAAGCTCGCCCGCACTTGCTTGATGCGTGAGAACAAACCTCACTGGTTCTGGAGCTTCTGTTTAATACACAGTATTTGAGAGCTCATCAATGTTTATATGTGAATAAAAGTGTGTGTTTGGAGCGTTCACTGTGTGTTTGTGTGTTTGTAGCGTTCAGTGTGTGTTTGTGTTTGGTGCGCTCAGTGTGTGTTGGGTCGTACAGGGTTCTGCTCTCCTCTGTGGTGGGCTCAGTGTGTGTGTGTGTTTGGTGCGTTCAGTGTGTGTTTGGTGCGCTCAGTGTGTGTTTGTGTTTGGTGCGCTCAGTGTGTGTTGGGTCGTACAGGGTTCTGCTCTCCTCTGTGGTGGGCTCAGTGTGTGTGTGTGTTTGGTGCGTTCAGTGTGTGTTTGGTGCGCTCAGTGTGTGTTTGTGTTTGGTGCGCTCAGTGTGTGTTGGGTCGTACAGGGTTCTGCTCTCCTCTGTGGTGGGCTCAGTGTGTGTGTGTGTTTGGTGCGTTCAGTGTGTGTTTGGTGCGCTCAGTGTGTGTTTGTGTTTGGTGCGCTCAGTGTGTGTTGGGTCGTACAGGGTTCTGCTCTCCTCTGTGGTGGGCTCACTGTGTTTGTGTGTTTGGTGCGTTCAGTGTGTGTTTAGTGCGCTCAGTGTGTGTTTGTGTGTTTGGTGCGCTCAGTGTGTGTGTGTGTGTTTGGTGCGCTCAGTGTGTGTTGGGTCTTACAGGGTTCTGCTCTCCTCTGTGGTGGGCTCACTGTGTTTGTGTGTTTGGTGCGTTCAGTGTGTGTTTAGTGTGCTCAGTGTGTGTTTGTGTGTTTGGTGCGCTCAGTGTGTGTGTGTGTGTTTGGTGTGCTCAGTGTGTGTGTGTGTGTTTGGTGTGCTCAGTGTGTGTGTGTGTGTTTGGTGTGCTCAGTGTGTGTTGGGTCGTACAGGGTTCTGCTCTCCTCTGTGGTGGGCGAGGGCCCGTCTCGACCGGGATCTTCTGAGATCTTGATGGCCTCCTCCATGGCCGCCAGAAGCCCGTTCCCGCCTTCTCCTCGCAGGGCGGGGCCAAAACACTCCGGCCGGCGAATCAGGAGCCGCACGACCACATTAGCGTTCTCCTCCACGCTCTCACCTGACAGAGGCCAGACAACACACAGCTACTCAACAAACACCATACAGACACTATAGAGCACAAGATCATGATTATCGTGGCGTTTTTGGCAAGTTTTTCTGTTTGTCCGACATGTGTCAGAAGTGTGACTTTTATTTTGACAGTGTTTCATTCTCCAGAAGTGGATCCGGTCGGAACACACACCGTTACAGAAGACTGCGAATCTGAGGAAGTCCAGGTATCGTTCGCCCTCCACCGGGTTCCAGCCGATGTCAGGATAACCTTTAGATATCAGCATTACACAGCTCTGAAGACCACAGCCGGCCAGATACTGGACCACCTGACACACACACACACACACACACACACACACACACACACACAGATGTTCAGAAGCAGTGATGGACGAAGCACACAAGTCAAGCACTTGAGTAAAAGTACAGATACCCAAATAAAATATGAATGAAAGTATTCATAAATTACAACTATTTAAGCTCATTTTCACGTCTATGTTCAAAAAAGGCATTGACAGTTAAAGGATTAGTTCACTTCAGAATAAATATCTCCTGATAATTTACTCTCCCCCATGTGTTCCAAGATATTAATGTCTTTTTCAGGTCATTTTCTAAAACAAATAAACATTTATATACTTTTAAACCACAAATGCTGGTCTTGCTCTAGCTGTGATGCGACACACATTACGTGATCACGATGAAAGGTCACGCGTGTTCCGGTTCATAAATGTCGAGTAGAGTGAAAAACTCCATCTTATTTTCTCCTCCAACTTCAAAATTGTTTGACATCGTTGTTTTACCTTTTATTTTTTTAGTAAATGGTGTTTGACTCAGTCTTTGCAAGTTCGCTCTGTAAATGTCCCCTGGTTTGTCTAGATCAGACTCTTATTCCTCGGCTGGATCGTGTCGAGACTTTGAAGCTGCACTGAAACTCACATCTGGACCTTCGACCCGTTGGACCCCAGTGAAGTCACTATATGTTTTCCTCAAAAACCCTCATTTCTTTTCCACTGAAGAAAGAAAGACATGAACATCTTGGATGATGTGTGGGAGAGTAAACTATCAGGAAATGTTACGTCTGAAGTGAACTCCTCCTTTAACAGGTTAAGCTACAGTAATGAAGTAAAACTCCAGAAGAGACGGAGATGTGAACCTTCTCGAGGTCTGGTTCTCTCAGCGCCAGAGCCAGTTCATTATTATCCATCACTGAGGCGGCGGCCACATCTAGAGGAGTGGATCCTCTCATCGACGGAGACGCTGAGGAGAACAAACACACACATGATGACTGTAGGGTCTAACACACACACACACACACACACACACACACACGACTCAAGCTCAGATATCTAGACCAGTGATACGGGAGTCGATTCCTCAGCTCTGAAAAGCCCTCGAGGCATTGCCGACTCTAACACAGGAATCCACTCTCGTTGTTGTTTCCGTGTGCGAAATCACTCACTTGTTTACTGATTCTCTAATCCCTATATAAAGTGTATGCGTGTCAATATGCTGAATTATGGGGTAAAATCATACCCTATATATTGTATTGTTATATATTGTATTGACAACTCATCAATTAAATATTTACCATCGTATATTCTGCATAATTGGACGTTTTTAAATAAACACTGACAAAAAACTACACAAGTGTTAGTGCTGGGCGATATGATGATATATATAACACTGATATGAGTGAGCACATGGAGTTAGACCTATATTGTATTTATATAAAGCGTTCACAGGCTAATTTGCTTCATGTATTTCCCCGGTGTTGAAATCAGGCTCATATAAATGTCAGAAACACGATTCCTGCCGCATGTCGATATCATGATCACTGGATCTGTGGTGAGATGTAAGGAACACTATATCGAGTCCAACCTTTAGTTTAAACTGATAAAGTGCTAAACCAGTTGTAGTTATTGAGTCAACATTGAAACCAACACAGCCGCTCCTGCTTCCATAGGACACAAGACTCAACAAACTCAAAAGAAAAGCGTGCCGCTAACCCATAAAAGGTGCTCTTCACACAGTTCACAGCTTCCTTATGTGAGTGAAAGCACAGATACTACTGGTCAAATATTACTCCGTTACAAGTTAAAGTTGTAAAGACCAATTTTTACTAAAGTGAAAGTACAGAAGAACTCGTTTTTAAAAGTACTTAAGTATCAGAAGTAAAAAGGTTCTGACGTCAACCCGACTATCATTTCCAACCGCTGACTGACGTTACTACTGTCTACTCGAGGACCTTGACAGAAATATAGAGGAGTAAAAAGTACGATATTTGTCTTTTTTTAAATGTAGTAAAGTTGAAGTAAAATGTTTCCAGAGAAAATAATACTCAAGTAAAGTACAGATACTCAAAGTAAATGTGCTTTGTTACTGTCCACCTCTGTCTTCACACATGCGCAGTAAATTAAACATATTAACGTAACAGAAAACAGTTACTTCCATCCGCTCCCACGGTGGAGTCTGAGAGCCCTGGACTCGAACACCCGTGCTGTGGAAGTCTTACCGAGGCCCACGCTGCTGTTCTCCAGAAGGTAGCTGAGGTGATCGAACATGGCCTTCTGGTTCTGACGGCTGATCCGACAGAAGTAGCACAGGAACCGGCAGCAGTTCGCCACCATCTTAGGAAAGGTGATCTCCTGAAGACCGAAGGACATGCGTTCAGTGAAACCCAAACGCCTGATTCCTGAAACGCTCACAAAACTGTAAAACTGCTTTGAGGCAATCTGAAATAGACACGGCAGTGATGCTGAACTGAGTTACACGTTCATCTTGACGTTAGTAATGAAGCTTTATGTAAGAGATCAGTGTGTAACAGTGTTTTTCTGTGACATAATAAAAACAAACTTTATTTTCTATAGCGCCTTATAGCACCAAGTTGGATCTCAAAGAGCTTTACAAGAATTAATAAAAAATACTTTGAAGTACAATATAACAACATGCTATCAAATTAATTTAAGATTAACATTAGACCATGGAATGACAACACTAGCCAATCACAATCCAGTACTACACAGAAACAGATCAGAGAAACAAGTTCAAGCAAAACTGTTCCGATGTGGTGCAAGATAAAGCCTGAAACTCTTCAAATACAGTATTTTTCTTCGGGTGTGTATTGGCATCCCTCACCTTGGACTCTCCTCCGCCCAGGACGTTCACCATCACCTCCATCACGGTCTCGTGCATCCCCAGCGCTCGCATCAGGTTCGGGTGCTGGTAAAACACCTTGTTATTCATGATGTCACTGCAGACGAGACAGAGACAGGCCAGAGGTCAGAGGTCAGGCTGGAATCTCACAAAGATAAAACACCAGAGGGGGGCGTCACTGAGACTATATTCAAAATATTCATCTAATATATCTATATTTGTCTGAATTACATTGGTCATTATTTTGAATAGTATTTTATAACTGAATGGCCCATTCTGCTGCATGGTTTGCTCTCTCTGCCCCCTGTGGCTGCTGTTGTCTTCACCTGAGGCCGTGGATCATGAGCTTCTCCTCCTCGCGGCCCATCCTGACGCTGAGCAGCGAGCGGATCTGGCCCAGCGACGCCAGCAGGCTGATGGTGTCCTCCACGGAGACGGCGTTGATGGTGTAGGTCTTGGGCAGCGCCCGCACCTGACCCCCGATGCCGTCGTACTGCCGGTGGAGGAGCACGAACATGGCCCGCACCAGCTCCGGGTCCTCGATCACCGACTCCTGCGCCCAGCGGACCATGGTCTCCGAGATCAGCTGCTGAAGAGTGCCTGCGGACACACACACACACACACACACCAGCCGCGTCAGACCTTCCTTCGGCAACACCAACACACACACAGTTTCAGCAGGGGTTTTAACATCACTTTAAAGATTTGCAAATCTAAAATGGGTGGGGTAGAGCAAGATCTGTGGTAACATCCAATCCATCTAATTCTCATGGTTTAGATATTAAAAATGCACATTAGCTTGATTTTGATCAACCAGCTGAATGAAAAGGCAATAGGTGACAGCAGAAATACAGCGGTTAGCCTGTTAGCACTTAAATTTGGCCTTAAATTTGATAAACTGAACTGCAGACTGCAGAGACGCTGATGAGGAGCTGCCGGACTCACTGGGTTTCTTTGCTTTCTTTTTCTTTGGCGTTTCAGTCATTTTCTTCTTTAGGTATTTCACCTTCTCCACCAGAGACATCAGACGACCCCTGATGGTGAAATCACTGTCTCCGTCTCCGGATTTATCATCATCCATCTCAATGCCTGCAGAGCACACACACACACACACACACATAAAACAGCAAACGGCAAAACATTAGATTGAAATAGAAACAAGATTGATAAGCCTTTTGAAGTGTTGAGGTCTGCCTCACTCGTCAGCATTCGACAGTTTTATATCACACGTCAATCATAAAACAATAACACAGACTCAATAGATCAGGAATGAAGATGTTTGTCTGACCCCAGTGGCAAGAACAGTTATAACAGAAGATACATTATTATCATCATCTCGTCTTGTTTAGTTTATAACTCATCCTGGTCTAGGGATGTTTAGATGAGGCTGATCAGAGCTTTACCGCAGTGTGTCATGAGATCCTCGTGGAAGTCCAGCAGCTGCTCACGGATGTCCTCGGGACACGGACAGTCCTGCTTCTCATGCTTGAAATTCAGCAGCATGTTGATCTGAAAACACACACACACACACACACACACAAACATTGATTTGTAATGCGACTTGTCTTTTCAAGTGAAACTGAATAATGTGGAAATAATGAATAATTCAGGATATAATATAGGGACAACTGATTTGATGAATCCAGAATTGATTTGACCAATATCATTTGGTCAAGATAGAGATAAATAAAATATCAATAAAAAAAATCATATATAATATATATAAACATTCATTATAATACTGAATGATGTGATTGTCCTACAGGTGCAGCATTTGTTATATGAACAGGAAAATGCCAGTGGAGCAAGTTATTACACTGTAATCAAAGATTATAAAGATACACATTTTTCTTCTTTGCAACAACATGATCAATAAAACCAGAGAGTCATGAACATATGATTTCTTATGACTTTTTCTTTTTGTAATAAATAAAATGAAGCATGCAAGCAAAATAAAATAAGATGAAATGATTAATGCGTGACAATTAAGCACATTTCCATCCCAGATGCTCATCACCGTTGCAGCACAGAACAAAAATACTGCAATAAACGCATGCAACTATTTGTATTGTTTTATTATTTGATTCATAATCAGCATGATTTAAATAATTAAATCTAAGCCCAGAAGCACCACCATGGATAAAGTCTATATAAAGTGTCCGTTTATTCTGCACATATGAAGGTGTGAATGTGGAGAGGCCGAAGCGCTCCTGACCTGTTCCTGCGGAGGCGAGCGGAACTCTTTGGTTTTGCGCGCCGTGAGAGCGGCCGACATGTTCAGCGCCTGCATCACTTCATTATAGCGGAAGCGCTGGTTCTCCTGAAGATTGGCCACGAAGTCGTCGGAGAAGGCGACCACAGCCTCGATGCGGTGACGCACCTGACAGTCGCACAGGTACTGGAGCAGGTGACACATCTGAGGACACACACCACTCCGCTTCAGCTCACAGGAGTGACAGGACATAACAGATGCAAACTGCAGTATACTGGAGACACATTCAGCTGTAAAGCAGCTCTCAAAGGGATAGCTCACCCAAAAAATGGAAATTAGCCCATGAAGCGGTGCGTTTGTGTAAGAAAAATATCCATATTTAACACGTTACAAAGTAAAATTGTAGCTTCCAGCCAAACGAACATACGCAGCCTTATACTTATGTCGAAATCAATCAAAACCAATTTACCAGTTACTAAAACAATCTTTGTCAAAGAATACACTTGTTTGTACACAGTTTGAACGTTCTTGTTTCCAATTGTTTCATTTCAAGATCTGAGGTGAATTATCCATTGTTGCTCTTACGGCTACAAAGCTGGAGCACTAACTGATATTCAGAGTCACATGACACGCTTTTAACATTAAATAAAGCGCATAAACAGCACCTGAGATTATCAGTGCCACACTTTGTGTTTGTTGTTCAAACAAAAAAATTAAATATAATCGTCGCGTGTCGCCGTCGTGCTGGAACAACAAACACAAAGTGTGGCACTGATAATCTCAGGTGCTGTTTATGCGCTTTATTTAATGTTAAAAGCGTGTCATGTGACTCTGAATATCAGTTAGTGCTCCAGCTTTGTAGCCGTAAGAGCAACAATTAGGAGAAAAACTCTGATTAACATGGAAAAGATGTCTTTTATCGTGGCGCGTGGCGTGTGTAGTTAGGACTGTAATGTTACTGATAATTATTTTAAGGCTAATTCCTAGTCAAATTAGAATGATATCTTAGTTGTGTGTGTGAAGTCGCTGCCGATGTGAACGGGGCTTAAAAAGACACGACTCACCTGGAGTTTGACGGGTTCAGGAAGCTTCATCTGTAGAAGTCCTTCTTTGGGCATCTTTCCTCTCAGACCGTGTTCATCGGCCCCGCCCCCTTCCAGCCGGCCCCGCCCACCTGCATCCTCAGCCCCGCCCCCTCGGTCCTGCGAGAACACGCTGGGCTCGATCAGCTGCAGGATGGTCTTCAGGTCTCCGTTGTGGAAGATGCCCATGATGAGGAGTGTGTAGAAGAGCTTGATGAGCGGGACGAACAGGAACTCAGTGCTGCCGCCCACGGGATCGCGCACGTGAAGACTCCCCTCGCGCACCGCCTCCGTCAGCATCTCCATCGTGCGGCTCTTCAGCGTCTCCAGCGGGAACTCGGGGCTGAACTGGAAGCACAGGGAGCTGGAGCCCAGCGGACACACGAAGCTAGGCGAGGAGAAGCGCATGCGCGGCTGCAGAGACGTGCTCAGGCCGATGCCCGGCAGCCCGTGCTTCTTCTTCTCGTCGGGGAACAGCGTGATGCTCTTGGTCTCCGCCGTCATGGGCACGATGTACTCCGAGTTCATCATGAGGCGCGCGGTGGCGTAGCTGCTCAGGTGGATGTCGATGAGCAGGTCGTAGTATCCGGTGCGCAGGAGGCCAGGCATGTATTTGTTCTGGATGGCGTAGAGGAGCTGCGCCTCGTCAGCGTGACTGCAGAGAGCGTGTGCCACGCGGTTGTTCCCCAGCGCGCAGATGGCCGAGTATAAGCGCAGCGTGTGGTAGTGGAACTGCAGCAGGTCGAGCTGCTCCGTCAGCTCCAGGATATCCAGAGACCTGGCGGACACACAGCGTCACACACACAGCGTCACACACACAGCATCACACACAGCGTCAGCACACACACAGCGTCACACACACACACAGCGTCAGCACACACACACAGCGTCAGCACACACACAGCGTCACACACACACACAGCGTCACACACACACACAGCGTCAGCACACACACAGCGTCACACACACACAGCGTCAGCACACACACAGCGTCACACACACACACAGCGTCACACAGACACACACACACACAGCGTCACACACACACACAGCGTCAGCACACACACAGCGTCACACACACACACAGCGTCAGCACACACACAGCGTCACACACACACAGCGTCACACACACACAGCGTCAGCACACACACAGCGTCACACACACACAGCGTCACACACACACAGCGTCAGCACACACACAGCGTCACACACACACAGCGTCAGCACACACACAGCGTCACACACACACACACAGTGTCACACACACAGCGTCACACACACACAGCGTCACACACACAGCGTCACACACACAGCGTCACACACACAGCGTCAGCACACACACAGCGTCACACACACACACACACACACACAGCGTCACACACACAGCGTCACACACACACAGCGTCACACACACACACACACAGCGTCACACACACACACACACACACAAAGCGTCACACACACACAGCGTCACACACACACAGCGTCACACACACACACAGCGTCACACACACACAGCGTCAGCGCACACACACAGCGTCACACACACAGCGTCAGCACACACACAGCGTCACACACACACACACACAGCGTCACACACACAGCGTCACACACACACACACACAGCGTCAGCACACACAGCGTCACACACACACAGCGTCACACACACACAGCGTCAGCACACACAGCGTCACACACACACACAGCGTCACACACACAGCGTCACACACACACAGCGTCACACACACACAGCGTCACACACACACAGCGTCACACACACGCGTCACACACACACAGCGTCAGCACACACACAGCGTCACACACACAGCGTCACATACACAGCGTTAGCACACACACAGCGTCACACACACACAGCGTCACATACACAGCGTCACACACACACAGCGTCACACACACACAGCGTCAGCACACACACAGCGTCACACACACACACACACACACACACACACACAGCGTCACACACACACACACAGTGTCACACACACAGCGTCACCACAAACACAGCGTCACACACACACACAGCGTCACACACACACACAGCGTCACACACACACACAGCGTCACACACACAGCGTCACACACACACACACACACACACAGCGTCACACACACACAGCGTCACACACACACAGACAGCGTCACACACACACACACACACACAGCGTCACACACAGCATCACACACACACACACACACAGCGTCACACACACACAGCGTCACACACACACTCAGCGTCACACACACACACAGCGTCACACACACACAGCGTCACACACACACACACACAGCGTCACACACACACACACAGCGTCACACACACACATGCGTCACACAGCGTCACACACACACACAGCGTCACACACACACACACACACACACAGCATCACACACACACAGCGTCGCACACACACAGCGTCAGCACACACACAGCGTCACACACACACACACACACACACAGCGTCACACACACAGCGTCAGCACACACACAGCGTCACACACACACAGCGTCACACACACACAGCATCACACACACACACACCGTCACACACACACCGTCACACACACCCGCGGAGCGATCTATCTTAACCGCTGGCTGGACATCACATCAATCACACACAGCTGCATGATTCATGGGTAGTTTAATTATGACTGAGCCACCTTCAGATCAGAGCCAGACACAACACTTCCTCTAAACACTCACTCATTGTGTAACAATTGTTCATTTCTAGTGTTTTTAGGGCTTGTAAATAAATACATTTTTGGTGAATCTGTAGAATGTGTTTAGTGTTAGAGACATATTTTTCTAATTATATGCATAAAACCCTGTTACTTACTAAAGAGTTTTATCACAAATTAAACTGATCAAACAAATCAAATGAATCACTAGAATCACTGTGTGTGTGTCTGTGTGTGTGTGTGTGTGTGTGTGTGTGTGTGTGTGCGCGCATGTGTGCATATGTGTGTGTGTGTGCGCGCATGTGTGCATATGTGTGTGTGTGTGCGCGCATGTGTGCATATGTGTGTGTGTGTGTGTGTATGCATGTGTGCATATGTGTGTGTGCATATGTGTGTGTGTGTGTGTGTGTGTGTGTGTGTGTGTGTGTTGTACCTGTTCTCCTCAGGTATATGGAGGGTCATGAACTGCAGGGGTTCTGAACTCTGCACCATCCAGCCCAGTCTCTCGTTGACCCTGGTGACCTCTGACCTCAGGAACTGATTGGGCACACGGCTCCACAACACAGGCGTGAGGAACTGCACATGCAACCGCGGCGGACACTGAGGAACCACATTCTTCCGTTCGCTTTTAAACAGCCCAGCAGAGAGCGGCATGACGCTCTACACACACACAGAATGTAAAGTTGGCAAACTTTATCATCTCACAGATGTTCCTGTGTGAGCTAAACTTACACTCGCCCTGTTTGCGCAACGGAGAGAAAATAAAAATAGCCTCAACATCCTTTGTGAGAGAGTGTACATGTTTTCTATCCCGGTGGGGACTTAACCCTGAATGCACACAGACTCAAGGGGACTCGTGTCACTGTGGACCTAAACTGAGGTACACAAGCTTATAAATCGTGCAGAATGAGTTTTTTTTTTTTTTTTTATGTAAAAATGCAGAAAGTTGCGTGTGATGAGTATGTTTAGGGGTCGTGTTAGTGTCTGTGTTTGTGTGTGTGTGTGTGTGTGAATGAAATCTCACCTTGATGCGTCCCAGCTCGAACTGGAAGACGTTTGGACTGGTTGCCTGTGCAAACACTGCAGGGAAGAGTTTAGTGCTGGGCTCCACCTGCACACACACACACACACACACACACACACAGTTCAGCTGTCAGTCAGGGTCAGTGTTTTGGTCAGGGTCAGTGTTAGGGTCAGGGTAAGTTAAGCAGTCCTTCATCACAGGATCTTCAGCTCTCACCTGATAGTAAGAGCTGAGCTCTTTGCCGTTGGAGGTGAAGGTGAGGAGGCCGTTAGCAGAGTCCACCAGACAGCCGATCTCCAGCCCGCTGTTACTGCGGCCCTGACTGGGACTGGAGCACTCGCCCCCCCACACCATGTAGCAGTTACTGCGCTTGATGCTGCACACACACACACACACACACACTGTTACTGTACAGACAACCTGTACATGCCACATATCACACACCTGTCTATCTATCTGTCTGTCTGTCTATCTGTCTGTCTGTCTGTCTGTCTGTCTATCTATCTGTCTGTCTGTCTATCTGTCTGTCTGTCTGTCTATCCAATTTCCACTGACGAACAATAGAGACTTTATTCTATTATCTATTCAACTCTATTTTAATTCTATTTCTGTAATTCCCAATAATGTTTTGTTTGTTGTCTGTGTTTGAAACTGTGTCATTGCAGACAGAATCACACCGACCTCTCGTGAACTTTGCCCTTCTCGTCTCCCAGGGTAACGGTGACCGTTCGGACCTTGTTGAGCTCGAAGGCCGGATCATACTGATGAAAGTCTGAGGTCACCCAGCCGACCCAAACACTGGACGGCTCCTGGCCCGGGAAGATCCGCACCGAGTAGTAATACTGACACAAACAAAGACACAAGCGCCACATATGACAGGGAACGTGAAGCTGGGGCGTGTGTAGGGTTGGGAATCGGAAAAGGTCCGGAATCGGATATTTGTTATAAAATAAAACTTTCGATTCCTCTTATTGATTCTTTTCTGAGCATTTCAATATAACTTTAAACCATTCACGTGCGAGAGGACTCCTGCGCTGTCTCCTGTTCTCATGTGTATCATGCAGCTCTTAAAGTGACAGCAGCCTAATATTCCTGCCATCTCTTTTAATACAATTAAATGTTTTGCAATAAGACTTTTTTTTTTACCTTATTGGAATCGAAATTAGGAATCGATAAGCAGAATCGAAATTGCAATCGGAATCGTTAAAATTCAAACGATACCCGACCCTAGTCGTGTGACAGTCTGATGCTGGTCATGTGACAAGACTTTACTGTCTCTCTCTGTCTCTCACCGTTGATGTTTGTATGAGATTCTCACAATCGTCTCTCTCATCAGCCAAAACCTCCTCTGAGAGACGAGTGCTGGAGTTACTGCTGTTCATGTCGGGCTTCGTTCTTTTCAACATGAACCTGAAACAAACACACTTGCAGTTACAGACACAAACATTAACCAAACACTAGAAGTGCAACGGGTCGCTGCTGATCGTGACCCGTCCGGATCAGGACTCACGGTTCGACACGCACGTGATTCGCGGATTAACCGCTACATTTAACCATCATAGAGTGAAAGTTTATAATTTGGACATGTTTTGTCTTGCCAATTTACACATTCCAACAATTTTAAACATGAAAATCGAGACTTGACGCACGCGCAGAGAGAGAGAGAGAGAGAGGGAGAGGGAGAGAGAGAGAGAGAGAGAGGGAGAGAAAGACAGAGAGAGAGAGAGAGAGAGAGAGAGAGAGGGAGAGAAAGACAGAGAGAGAGAGAGAGAGAGAGAGAGAGGGAGAGAGAGAGAGAGAGAGAGAGAGGGAGAGAGAGAGAGAGAGAGAGAGAGAGAGAGAGAGGGAGAGAGGGAGAGAGAGAGAGAGAGAGAGGGAGAGAAAGACAGAGAGAGAGAGAGAGAGAGAGAGAGAGGGAGAGAGAGAGAGAGAGAGAGAGAGGGAGAGAGAGAGAGAGAGAGAGAGAGAGAGAGAGAGAGGGAGAGAGGGAGAGAGAGAGAGAGAGAGAGAGAGAGAGAGGGAGAGAGAGAGAGAGAGAGAGAGAGAGAAAGAGAGATTTTTTTTTTGCTGATCCGAAAAATGATCCGATCCGTGGCACAAAACTGTAAATGATCGAACCGTGAATTTTGCGACCCGTTGCACCACTACCAAACACATGATCATTCACACCAAAAACAGTTCTCCTGTGTGTGTGTGTGTGTGTGTGTGTGTGTGTGTGTGTGTGTGTGTGTGTATAATCCACCTCTGTTTGATTTTGGAGGGCTTCTCCTGATTGTGATCTTTGTGGTTGTTGAATTCGTCTCGATCTCTGTCGGGCCCGTTCGAGCTCACGTGACTGTGTGGCGTTTTCATCAGGACCTCAAAGTCCGACACCGTCTCGAAATCCTCCAGATCTCTCTTGGGAGAGAAGAAGCTGCCGTTAGCCGCTAGCGTCCCGCCGGGCGAGCGCGCGAACGCCTCCGAGCACTCGATGGGCATGCTGAGCCGGTAGAACATGATGTCTGTGTTACTGTTCTGTGAGCCGAACGACCTCTGGGTGACCTTTAGGCACGGCGGGCTCTCCACCGTCCCGTCGATCCTCGTGACCTGGAAAACACACACACAGAATCCCGCAAACGCTCAGAATGGTGCGGCTCGTCTCAAAGTCAAGTCAGCTTTATTTATACAGCTCTTTTTACAACACAGAGTGTTTCAGAGCAGCTCTACAGAGATAACAGGAGAATAATGCAATAAAATGTGTTTCCAGAAGAGAACAGCGTCACAGTCCAGCTTCAGTCAGTTCAGTGATGCTTCATTTGTATTTGTAAATAAGTTATAATTTAGTTAATTTATATATATATATATATATAGCGGCTCTGGAGAAAACCGTGATGTCATCGTCCAGCTCAGTTCTCATATAGCGGTGTCAAAGCAAGAGATCAATAATGTTGTTGAATATTAAATTAAATGTCCCCAACTAAGCAAGCCAAAAGCCAATGGTGACAAAGGCGAATAACAGCATTACAGGTCAGAAGTCAGATTGGATTGGAACATTCAGATTATTGTTTTTATGCACGCGTGTGACCTCTGACCTCTATGTGCTCGTGGTGGAGCGGCGCGGGGATGAACTGAGGCAGTCGTTTGCTGATCCACATGGTCAGGTCTCGGTTCATGTTGACGGCGAAGGGTTCGTAGCCCTCCTGCAGGCCACAGATGGTGAAGTACTTCAGCGTGCTCACGTCCTTCCCGAAGTTCATCCGGCCCACCTGACAGACGCCCAGACTGCAGACCGGGATGAAACCTGAGGAAAACACACGTCAATCATCACCACTGCGAGTGCTCATAGTGATGAAACACAGGGTTTAACTCACACACACACACCGGCGGAAGAAAGTGCAGAGTAAGTTAATGTCCAGCAGGGTAACTAAATCCATAAAAGATAATATTACAAATTATTAATAACTATATAGAAATGATCAAAAGTTCTGAGTTTATGATTGAAATTAATAACAAATATCTGAATATCACACACACACACACACACACATACTCTCTCTCACACATACACACACACAAACACTCTCACATAAACATACACACACTCTCTCTCAAAACTCAAAGGATTTGAGTTTATAATTGAATGTAATAAAAAATATGCCAGTGTAGTCAGAAAAATTCAAACTTAATTAAAAAGGAACAAACGATTATTTTGCGGTCTGAATTGGCAGATATTTACTGTTGTTTTAAACACATTTCTCAGAAAACAGAAGATGTTGTAACTCCAGACATCTTCCAGTCGTATCTTCACAGGAACAGCAGTGTTTGCAGTGTAGTTAATGCAAGACTGCAGTTTCTGATACTCTCGCACATGACAGAGATACTGCTGACATCACAGAATGAGCCAGATGTGCTGACGCATATAAACACAGTGTGTGTGTGTGTGTGTGTCAGTGGCCAGCAGGTGGCGCTGATCTGATCTCTGCTGCTGCTCATCTGTGATACAGCAACATTCACCTGATGCTCACAGGAAACACTCGTTTACGACACAGAACAGCTGCTGCAACAAGTGCACATGAGTGTCTGTGTGTGTGTGTGTGTGTGTGTGTGTGTGTGTGTGTGTGTGTGTGTGTGTGTGTGGGTGTTTGTGTGTGTGGGTGTGTTTGTGAGAGAGAGTGAATGTGTGTGTGTGAGTGAGAATGCAGCTGAAGCTAAGCAGACTTGAGGTCTGCTAACACCTACAGTGCTGATACTGCAAAACACACACACAGATTCACACACACATCACTCTCACACACACATCACTCTCTCTCTATTTCTCTCTCTCTCACACACACACACACACACTTGTTTACTTAGCTATCTTTATGGGGACTCTCCATAGGCGTAATGTATTTTTTACTGTACAAACTGTATATTCTATACCCTTACACTAACCCGAGCCCTAAACCTGCCCATCACACAAAACTTACTGCATTTTTACATTAAAAAAAAAACTAATTTTGTATGATTTATAAGCTTGTTTCCTCATGGGAACCTTAATTTAGGTCCCACAGTGACACGAGTCCCCATGAGTCTGTGTGCATTCAGGTTGAAGTTCCCACCGGGATAGAAAAACAAGAACACACACACACACACACACACACACACACACACTAACCAGACCCCTAAACCTACCCATCACACACACACACACACACACACACTCTTACACACACACCTCACACAAACCCTTGATGTTGTTTAGTTCCCAACATTCTTCAAAACATACAAGTTGGAACAACATGAGGGAGAGTAAATGACAACAGATTGATCATCTAGGGCTGTAGTTCAACAAAGTGCTAATTTCACACAACACGCAGGATTACCATCACACGTCACTCACCGTCCCAAACTTCAAAATCTTTGAAGGCGAGTTCTGAGCCGGAGTCGTCGAGCAGCACTTCTCCGTTGAGTGTGAAGATGATGGTTCGCTCGTTCATGTCCACCATACACCCGACCACGTCTCCAGACGCCCAGGAGCGGCCGAAGTGCTCGTTGCCCTGGTGCCAGCGCTGGGCCTGCACACATGCAACGGGGGAAATTCATTCATTATGAATTGTGCCAAAATGCCTGTCATAGTCGTAAAGCAATTTCATTATGTTTAATGCTAATGTGTATTAAATACATCTAAGTAGAGGGGATTTTGGAGACACCTGCAGGCGATAAGTGAAAGTGTTTACATGCCAGTTTATTGTGATTAAAATCAGCATGTGATTATGAGCTTAATCGCATAAATTTGATATCAGCTTGTGTTAGCATGAGGTAAAGCTTAGTTCAATGATTGTAATGGGGTTTATTCTGAGGCTTGACCTTGAATCCGTCGAAGACGAAGGCCTGCTCGTCCGACCCGAGCTCCTGGTCCGGCAAACATCCGGGCCGGGCCCATCCCACCCGCATCTCCCCCGCCGTCACCACCTCCAGCTCGAAGTACCACCGGCCCACGCTCACGCTGTACGACTTCTCGGCCCGGAAGATCCGGAAGCGCTCGGCCGACAGAAGACCCTCGTCTGCTCGACCAGCTGCGCAAAACACACACGCTTTCTGATGTCCACATATGCAAATTAGGCATCTTCTCATTAAATATGCACTCATTTGCATACATTTCCAGAACTGATATCTGAACATTGCATAAAGCCAGATATGAAAGGCTCTCTTTTTATCACTCCATAAATCAGAAAATACAGTCAACAGACAGAAAATCATCATTTTGATCATGTTTTCAGGAGTAATCTATGGAAGATTGTTTCCGCCACAGAATAACATTATTATAACAAGATAATTGCGACTTTTTATCTAATTGCGTGATATAAAGACCGAATTGCGAGAAAAAAAGTCTGAATTTTTTTTCCACACTTTATATCAGACAATTCTGACTTTATAACTCACAAATTGCGATTTTATAAATCAAGCAATTCTGACTTGTTTGTGATAAAAAGTCGCGATTAGCTTTTTTATTTTATATTCTGTGGTGGAAACAATCTTCCATAGTAATATGTTCTATAAATCATGTGAATGATACATGAACAAACCTTTAGAATATAGAAATGGAGATTTCTGACTTTAAAGAGATGGATTTAGATAAAGTGCATTAAAATAAACAATTAAACGTGTGTTTTGCGATGTTTTCTTTCCACTAGTCGCATGTTATGGAAGCAAAAATAGACCTCAAAACCGGCCAGTGCATGAAAAAACTGTTTTTGCCTGTTGTGTCTCACATTAATCTCTTGTTCTCCAAAACTATGACAAAATCACATTTAGAAGATATTTGCATTCAAACTGCACAGACTCTTTCTGCTGTAACACCAAAAGAGATTTTCTGTCCAATCAAATGCTCTGTGGACTCTAGCCCCGCCCCCAACTCTGAAGCTGCGGCAAGTCATGTTTAATACAACAAACACATCAAGGAATTATTTTACTATCATTGATGTATTATTATAGTAATTTCGAATTAGATTTTACTTTTGCTATTTTGTTTTTATTTTAATTTGAGTAAGTTTGTTGTGTTTTTGTCATTGTTATTTGTTTTGTTTTTAAATGTCTATATGGTTTTTATTAAGTTTAAGTTTATTTATTAGTTTTCGCTATTTTTGTACTTAAATTTAAACTAAATAAGTTTTTGAAATATTTGATTTGATTTCAGATAATTTTTAATTAATTTAAAGTAATGAAAATGTTATTTTAGTATCATTGATATACCATAATAGTTATTTATAATATTTTGAATTAGATTTAAAAAAAAATGTTGTCTGTTTTCATTTGAATTTTAGCTAAAGTTTCATTAACTTTGTTGTGTTTTTGTCCTTTATATTAGTCTATATAGTTTTTATTTGTTGTTATTTTAGTTTATTTAGTTATTTTCTAATATTTAGATTTCTTTTAGGATATTATTAGTTGTGTGTGTTTTTGTCCTTTATATTAATCTATACAGTTGTTTTTAGCTTATTTATTTTTCGTTATTTTAGCACAATAGTAGCAACTAGCTGAAATAAATACGTTTTTTATATTTTATTTCATTTCAAGTAATAAAAATGTAATTGTTTTGGTTTTAGCTTTAGTTAGGATAATAACCCTGCTATGATGTCACATGAGCGCCACGGGGCAGTGTGTGTAGAGCGTAAGTGAGACCCGTGGTACCGTGGTCCTGATCCGGAGCCTCCAGGTTGTATCCGTATCCCAGCAGTGTCCGCACAGCTTCCCGGAGACTGTCCTTGTTTGATTTCTTGGTCCTCTCGTCCAGAAGAACGTACGGGACGAGGCGAGGGTTCCTCCGGCTCTTGATGTCCTGCAGAGACACAGAGACGTGTGTGTGAGCGACTCGTGCTGACCCATACAGACGTGAACCTGCTTCAGTCTCGGTGTCAAATCACAGTAGAGTTCACAGTCATTTCTAATGTAAATTCAATGTAAAACCATAGTATTCATATGGCTATTTTTGACAATCCAATGAATTAAACACTTAAAACCTAAAAGCTGCTTTTTTCTCTCTATTTCCCTCTTCATTTGTAACTTTATGGGCACATGAAATGAACAAATCATTTTTACAATATGAAACACAAAGACCTTTTTTTTTATTGTGAATGTAAAAAAATTATTTTACAGACGCTAGATCAAACTCAGCGCTCAAAGTCCCCATGAAATCTAAACTGATGATTATTGTTTTTTTATGGAATATCGCAGTGTTTATTCTAAATAATTTATGGGTGCACATCATCATTATTGTGTTAATAATCTTGAATCAGAATAACTTCTCTTCTCTGATGATGTGGGCGGGGCTTTAACCTGTCACTCAAATGAGATCAGCCAATAGCAAACCACAATCATCCTATCAGTTCCCCACAGTCAAGCCCCGCCCACATGTGTTCTTGTTCCAGAAGCGTTTCACTCGATATACGACACAATAGAGGAGAAGAGACCGGTGTAACTTCCCTTTCATGACGAAAGTTCAGTTTCTCACTTTTAATCATGACTGTGATGGCGTTCATTTGTGTTCAACTCCGTCTTTCTGACACGACTTGAATGCAACGTTTAAAACAGTCCAATCATGCAGTGCACATTTCAGAAGCACCTATAGGGTCTGTGACGGAGCCAGTCTGATGCACACTACACACACGACACACACGACACACACTACACACACGACACACACTGACCTGCTGTATGCCGTATGTCCAGCCCTGCCGTATGCGGTCTCTGGCCCACACGTTGTGAGCGTTCTCTGCCAGTTTGTCCACCATGGCCTCCTGGGTCGAGGCCAGTTTGATGTGGCTCAGGTCCATCGGTGTCGGCTTATACCCGCAGGAGAGCTCGTACCTGACAGCAGAACACACACTAACCCATCCGCGCGCAACACTCTAGATCAACCAACACTAACACACTCTTAGAAGAACAGGTTCTGTAAGGAAGGGTCTGAGAAAGCCATACAGCAGGGTCTCCTCTATAAACCTGTGCGTAGGATCCGCTCTAAAAGTGATATTAAATATTCAGACTTATAAAGCCGTGCGTACGCCAGAACCCTTTATAACCCAGTCAGAGGAAGAGTGTGTTCACATGCGTCTCCTCCCCGAAATAACCACATCTGAGCTGACAACGCCTCGTTTACTATATCTCATCTGCATATCATCTGCATATGCATATTAATGGTACGAGACATTAGGAGAATATGAGATACGGATGTGCGTCACTAAAAGTCATTTAGTAGCCGATCCTTGCCTTGTCTTGAATAAATCAAAATAGTATAAAATACATTTCAGAGAAAGTTTTTCTCAATCTCTTCCACTGGCCTAATAGTGTTATGATTGCTTTATATTTTTAATGGAAACAGCATTATTGATCATTATTATCTTAATATTTCCTCAGATCACGAGTTCTGCTGTAAAGCACAGCAGCGCATACACTACTAATATTACTTTTTATTACAATATAAAAAA
>JARWKJ010000018.1:585296-600296 GCA_029959095.1 Rhinichthys osculus | reverse complement strand
GGTTATGTAAATTTTAGGGTTTGTGATGTCACTGACCCGGGGGCGGGGTTATGTAAATTTTAGGGTTTGTGATGTCACTAACCTGGGGGCGGGGTTATGTCAATTTTAGGGTTTGTGATGTCACTAACCTGGGGGCGGGGTTATGTAAATTTTAGGGTTTGTGATGTCACTAACCCGGGGGCGGGGTTATGTAAATTTTAGGGTTTGTGATGTCACTAACCCGAGAGGAATGTCTGTAGTCCCTACCAGCCGTTTGCTGTAGTCCTTTTAAACGATTTCTTTAAAAGCAAATATCTTCCTTTGCTTTGAACTGTGAGCGTTGTAACTTTGCAGATGTTGTTTCTGCTCAGACAGCAACACTACACACTAACTACAGCTAGAGAAGTGACATCACAGTCATCCACCCCTTTAAACAGGTACACATGATTCTGGCATGAAGCTGAAAGACCCGCATATAAGCACAGCATAACAGTGAATAACACTACTGATTAAAGAACAGGAAGCACTTGTGATGTTACCTGCCCACAGGTGAAGGCCGTCGAAGCCGTACGAGTAGAGGTCGTCCCCGACGCCGTTGCCGCCCCATCCCTCTCCTCCGCCCGGGTACGGCCCGTATCCCTGAGTCGAGGCCCAGCCCACCCGCAGGTGCGTGGGCTCGCCCGTCACGAACGCCTGCACCTGGTCCACGATGAGCTCATAATACCACTTCCTGTACTGGGCGGAGCCTTCACTCACACCCAGGAAGATATTGGGCCTCATGCTGAAAGAGCAACACAGAGATGGAGTGATTTGCTGCGTCTCAATTCACATACTTATACTACGCCTTAAAGTATGTACTCTTTTTGTGAAGAAAAAGTGCATACTTTTGAGTTTGTAGCAGAAGAGTAGACAAGCTTTGGGACACACTATCACGCCTTACAGTCTTTAACCGTTGCTCTCTGTCGCTTAGTTACACACATCCTGTCACTCAAACTGGCCTGTCAATCATCTTGCCAAAGATAAAATCCTCCACATTTCATTGCATTTCATTTCCTACTGTATCGGAGAGAAAAGCAGCGGCGGGTCTGTCATGCGGAGACTCTCCTCATATTAATGTATAATGATGCATTTAAAAGTGAATGGCTTAACGGATCTTTACAAAAGTCCTCATTGTTATTGCAGATGAAATATAACACGGATAACATTAAATACATATTTTTCTATCAGGTTAAACTCACTCAAACCTTTATCTAAACCTCTCACCGTCGGTCGTTCATATTCGCCAAGTTTTGTAGTCTTCTACACTTTTTACTCGTGTTTGTAGTTCCTCCTCCTAAGCGCAATGGATTGTGGGTAATATCAGCCTTTATAGTGAGCACGCATCCACACTTCGAAAAGCCACCGGAAATGACATACTCTTTTCAACACACTGTGCTTTAGGACACACTTATTTTCATCTCACACACTCTTCTCGTGTGGACACTGAGACGCAGGGTTAGAGTGCGAGAGAGTGCGAGTGCTGGGCAGGAAGTGATGCGTCGCTCTCGTACCTGCTGACGTGGTTGACGAGACGGGTCTGGAGCAGCAGGTCTCGGCCGGGCAGCAGATTATCACAGATCAGGTGCTGATTGGAGCGGACCGCCACCCCGTGACACACACAGAGAGAACACAGGACGTCCAGAACCTGAACATCACGGACACACCGGCGTCAGGCGAGCTAATGGAAACTGGAGCTACAGGCTAATCGCCACGAGCTAGGCAAAGCAATTTGACAATGCATTTTGAAAATATTTGATTTAATAAAGTCAAACAGATGCAAATACTTAACAATTAGTTATGCCATGATTCATTTTCAGAACAACAGGCATATCATAAATAAGGATCTAAATTAGGGTGATAGTATTAAACATGAACAGATAAATAACTTAAATAACATAACCAACTATGAAAACTAGTAATTGAACTCAATATAAAGTGCCACACAGGCACGTTCACACAGGGAAATTAATCTGTGAATCGCTTATCAACACACACACACACACACACACACACACACACACACACTATCTGCAGTCACCTTGTGGTTGCGTCCATGCTTGTCCAGCAGTGAGATGATGGATTTGATGTGTCCCTCTTTAATGATGTTCAGAGCTTCTGGACTCTCCACCAGAACACAGTGCAAAACCTCCAGAATCCCTGCAGACACACACAACACACACACATCACGACCATCACATCATAACATCACATCAAAACACACACATCACGACCATCACATCCCAGCACACACACATCACAACCATCGCATCATAACATCACATCCCAGCACACACACATCACAACACACACATTACAATTACAACCATCACATCATATCATAACACACATCACAACCATCACAGCACACATCACAAGCATCACATCATAACCATCACATCACATCACATCACTCACACACACACACACACACACACACACACACACACACACACACACCACAAGCATCATCACTCAGTAATGATCTGCTGTGATTAATATAATGACCTTCTCACGTCTAAAAGTGTGAGGTGAACCGCTCGTGTGTTTACTCCTGCTGGCCACTAGTGCTTGCCGTGTGTTTGAGAGTGTGTGTCAGAGTGACATCACATGTGTCTGCCTGAACATACGTGTGCAGTGAACACTCATCATACACACGTCACATGCCACATACCTGATGACGCTTCCAACCGCTCCAGACGACTGATTAGCCAATCCAGAGAGCTGGAGAACTGGGCACAATTCTTCCTGTTTCCTCTGATCAGAGCAGCTACACACACACACACACACACACACACACACACACAGGGAACAGATGCACTATAACTGAATAACACTATCTACTACACCAGGGGTCGGCAAGCACGTCTGGCATCGGGCCAAACAAACATTCTTCCACTAGATGGCAGACCAGAACATAGTCAGAGGATCATTTAAGAAATGAATTGATGAATAATGCACCTAGAATTGCCTGTGCCAGACTGCTGCAGTGTGTTTTATAACTGGTTGTGAGCTGTTCCTCTGTGTTAAATCCTGTAGTAGGACAGTCATTAACAAAAGCCAAATTTGTGTAATTTGATAAATGAATAAAGCAGTCGTGACATGTAACCTGGCAAGTGTCTTCATTCACCAGCTTGCAACACAGACCGCCTTGCTAAAACACACACGTGGGAGATGCAGAATGGATCAAAATAACTAAAAAAATAAAAGAGGACTTGAATAAGCCTTTTAAGGTCATGTTTGAGTCATGCTCCTAACGAACTATGTTTTATTTCCTCTTTCCATATTGTCAATAATAAATGTGTATAATTTGAATTTGCTTGTTACACAATGGAGCCTAACTGAATGTAATAATTATTTGACGTAGCCTACTTTTACACTTATTATTTCTTGGCATCCTCACGTACTGAACTGCATTTGTTCAATTGTTAGCGTGCTGGAGTTACGCTATTACGCCAGTGCAGAGAGATGTTAACATGTAAGCTAGCTGAGAGAAATGGCACTATCACAGAGTCTAAAGAGGAAAGCTGCCCTTGAGAATAGGCCACACAACGAAGATGAAGACAACGATGCTCATCCGACCTGGTGTTGTGAACGCACAGCCGGTGTGTCTTATATCTGCAACTAAGCTGTCGCTGGTTTGCAAAGAATATAATACATTTCATGACGGCTATTTTAGAGGTGCGTCTAGCGACCCACAGACTCTTTTGAATGTCTTTCAGAACTTTTCAAATTAAAAGCTCTCAATTCATCGCAAAATAAAACATTGCTGCAAAAACATTCTCATACTTTTATTTTGAAGGCAAAATCGCTAAAGACGAAGTGATTGTGAGTGACTGTTGCTGTCCTGACAGATCTCTGGCAGAACCAGCCGCTCTCGGGATGTTATCGCTGGCGGCTCAGTGTTTATGCCAGTTCTGGACCTCGGGCCACTGTTCGGGATGATCTACTATGTGTCAGTATTCGGTACACAACAGAGCACACTGCAAAAACACTGTATCCGACGCACAATGCAATGCACCTGATGTCTCCATTTACTCATTATTAGATCAAAAGTTCAGACATTTTTACACAAACAGAATTACAAACGCAGAATAATGATGACAATGAGGTACTAGAACGCTGTGGTGAATCCAGTCCGCCTCTCTCGAGCAGAGGAGCGCGGTTGAGACGCGTCTGAGCTCATGGGGTCACAGTCAGCAGGTTTACAACCTATATTGATGAATGCAGATGAAATATGGATCATACCGAGCAGCTCGTAGAGGGAGTTCAGGATGGACTTCCAGGATTCTCCGGCTTCTTTACCAGCAACATCTGCAAAATGAGCCGCACTGCTGTAGACATGCAAGCGATCGATACACTCCAGCACCAGGTTGATCATTCCCTAGAGACACACACACACACACACGGACTCGTGTATGAGCTTCCATCGTCACAGATCATGAGACTGCTGAGCTTGCAGTTGAAATACCAACATCGTCTCAAACCTTTCTCCTAAAATCCCTCAGGAGAAATAAAAACAGGCACAGATTGAGTGCGCAATCATCCGTTAAGAGTCTACAGCTAAACTGATAGTATGAGAAATATTTGAGGTCATATTAGTGGTTTGTCTGAGTTAACTAGTACCATTACTTTATGATTCTTCAGGCACAACAGCAGAAATACTCCTGCGTTCCAAGTTAAATCAAGTATAAAAGAGGCAGAAACTGTGTTTGTGTCCTCGTGTTCATAAGTTCATCTTCAGATATCATTCACTAAACACACTTTACTAGTGCAGCTCAATACTTCTGAGACATCAATCTGTGTTTTATTAAAGTTATTAAGTGACAATTTAAACATTGTTATTATTATTTATACTTTATTATTTCTCCAGAACAGAAGCCCAGAGATCATATCCTATTATGTTATATGTTAAGGGTCCAAAATATATCTGTTATGTTGTAGATGTAGTGTGAGATTAGGGATGGAGATCTGCTTTGGGGTTTTATGGGTATTAGTGTGAAGGTGACAGAATCATCACAGATTTCTGATTAAAACGAAGCGCTCCGAGGCCGACGTTGACGTTGTGTGTGTGTTGTGTGTGTGTGTGTGTTGATGTGATCGGCTGGGGTCCGCACCTCCTCCTGGAACAGGTTCTGTCGGCTCTTGAGGGCCCGGAGCCGGTTCTGCTTGTCCTCGTGCTCCAGGTGCTCGTCGGGCGGATGAAAGTATCCGATCAGATCCTGGAGACTCAGACTGACCGACTCGATGGGCAGATCCAGGGTGGATGTGTTTCCCTTCTTACTCAGAGTGTCTAAACCCCTGAAGAAGAGGAGCTACAGATAAAAACACTGTGTGTGTGTGTGTGTGTGTGTGAGTGAGTGAGTGAGTGTGTGTGTGTGTGTGTGTCACCTAATGAAGCAGTTGTGTGTGTGTGTGTGTGTGTGTGTGTGTGTGTGTGTGTGTGTGTGTGTGTGTGTGTGTGTGTGTGTGTGTCACCTGATGAAGCGGTTGTGTGTGTGTGTGTGTGTGTGTGTCACCTAATGAAGCGGTTGTGTGTGTGTGTGTGTGTGTGTGTGTCACCTAATGAAGCAGTTGTGTGTGTGTGTGTGTGTGTGTCACCTAATGAAGCAGTTGTGTGTGTGTGTGTGTGTGTGTGTGTGTGTCACCTGATGAAGCGGTTGTGTGTGTGTGTGTGTGTGTGTGTGTCACCTAATGAAGCGGTTGTGTGTGTGTGTGTGAGTGTGTGTGTGTGTGTGTGTCACCTGATGAAGCGGTTGTGTGTGTGTGTGTGTGTGTGTGTGTGTGTGTGTGTGTGTGTGTGTGTGTCACCTAATGAAGCGGTTGTGTATGTGTGTGTGTGTGTCACCTAATGAAGCAGTTGTGTGTGTGTGTGTGTGTGTGTCACCTAATAAAGCGGTTGTGTGTGTGTGTGTGTGTGTGTCACCTAATGAAGCAGTTGTGTGTGTGTGTGTGTGTGTGTGTGTGTGTGTCACCTAATGAAGCAGTTGTGTGTGTGTGTGTGTGTGTGTCACCTAATGAAGCAGTTGTGTGTGTGTGTGTGTGTGTGTGTGTGTGTGTGTCACCTGATGAAGCGGTTGTGTGTGTGTGTGTGTGTGTGTGTGTGTGTCACCTAATAAAGCGGTTGTGTGTGTGTGTGTGTGTGTGTCACCTAATGAAGCAGTTGTGTGTGTGTGTGTGTGTGTGTGTCACCTAATGAAGCGGTTGTGTGTGTGTGTGTGTGTCACCTGATGAAGCGGTTGTGTGTGTGTGTCACCTAATAAAGCGGTTGTATGTGTGTGTGTGTGTGTGTGTGTGTGTGTGTGTGTGCGTCACCTGATGAAGCGGTTGAACAGGAAAACCGTGCTGCGTATGACTCTAGCGGTGCGCGACTCCTCGTGTTGTGATCGCGAGAGCGTCAATCCGTCATCCATGTGACCCTCATGATGCATGATGGCCTAAAACACACACACACACACACACACCTGTGCATTACATTTATCATCCACACACAGACACAGCTCAAGGGCGGCGCGTGTCACGTATGAATGAAGCCATCAGAGACTCTCACACACACACACACACGGATGTGGTAGAGTGTATCTGTCTGCGCTAATCATGAGTGTGTGTGAGAGTTTGACGCGTCTGTAATTAATCTCACTCAGAAGCAGCTCACGTCACGGATGAATGAAGCCATCAGAGACTCTCACTCACACACACACACACACACACACACAGCTCACGGGCGGCGCGCGTCACATATGAATGAAGCCATCAGAGACTCTCACACACACACACACACACACACACAGCTCACGGGCGGCGCGCGTCACATATGAATGAAGCCATCAGAGACTCTCACACACACACACTCATCCTGTCGAACACTTTCATATAAAACAGGCGATGGATTGAAATGATTGATTTTAATTGATTGTCACTATGGATTCTTAAATCCTAAGAATCGATCTTTTAGTCTGTGCTGTTTTCATTTGATGCGTGAACAAAACTTTCTTAAACATTATCTGTAGCTCCTGCCATCCAATAATCACTGTGAGCTTTGATACATTTGATATGAAACGAAGTCTCAGCTTTCAAATTCGGTCAGTTTTATCACTAAATTCAGTCAATAAATGTGTGTTTGTGTGTGTTTAATGTGTGTTTGTGTGTGTTTAATGTGTGTTTGTGTGTGTTTAATGTGAACCGATCATCTCTTCCTCTTTACTACCAGCAAATAAACATCAGCGAGCATCAGAAGAAATGATGAAAGATTCAGAACAACTTCCTGAAATCAGTCATGATTTATAATCCATCAATCAGTGTTTCAGCCGAGGAAAGACGTCAATAAAACAGCTTGAGAACAATAATGTCACCTAATTTACCTCAGAAAAGCCTTTCAGAGACCATAAACTCGATAGCTAGCTAGAAAAATATATCATTATGTCTTTCATCTTTTTTATTATAATAAAAACTGCCTTATGTGCAATTTAAATGTTTGTATACACATCAGTTGTTAATTTTAGCCTGTAATATTACAGTAATGTAGCGAGTGACAGGGTTCCTGGAGTTTACAGAGATTTACTTGACTTGTTCTGAACCTGATATCAATTCCATTTCTTTTTCATTTCATTTATTTCTATAGCACATTCAATGCAACAGCTGTTGCCCAAGTGCTTCACACTCACTAAAAACACAAATATAAGAGTAGAGAGAAAATAATAAAAATACAAACACTCATCATGAAGATGCCCAGGACATGCTTTAAACATGACATTACTGACCTTACTGATATCAAGATTGGAACTGAATCGAATCGCAAGCTTATGAATCAGAATGGAATCGAGTCATGAATTGAACGCCCAGCCCTGCGTGTCATGTGGAGTGGTGAGTGATCCGTAACGCCGGTGACGCCCTCACCTTCCTCTGGACGCCGCCCATGCGAGCACACTTGGCGTCCACAGACTGGTATGTGAGCCAGAGCCCGGCGTCCACGTGCTGGATGTAGCAAACCGAGTCTCCGTATTTAATGTCTGGGACGCCCATGCCATCCACCTCCTTCCTCAGGCCAAAGTCCAGCTTCTCCTGCAGGACAGGGAGCAGAGGATCATGGGTAAACACTCATGCTGACCTGAGAAGAGTTCAGCAAAAATATCCATTTCAAATCTGAGTTCAATTTGACTTTAATAGCTCTCATCTCAGAAACTCATAAGTCAAGTCGTAAGTATCTCTTTTCTTTACAGAAAATCATGATGTTAATGTTTATAATATCTTAATATTAGAGATGGATGATATAGTTACATTTTGAGATTTGATATATTAGTTTAACAGTGTGGCTCATCAAAATATCAATCGTTAAAATGAATAAACATAAAAATGTGTATTAATTATGAACACAATTACGAATAATAAAAATTACATTTTAATACCTGATTTGTAAAACTCATATTTCTCTAAACTTGTATCAATAGATCAATAGTGACAAAACAGCCAACAATTATTCGTTCTTCAGTTATAATTCTCAATCCTAATACAAAACTGAAATTATGACATATGACAGTCATATTTATGAGATGAAAAGTCAAAATGATGATATTCTAAGCCATAATTATGACATATTACAGTGGAGGCCAAAATTGTTAGAACACCTGACAGATCTGAAAATATTGACCTTTTTTTGCCTCCAAAACATGATTTGATTCCATAATGTTGATGAAACATGCAGATGGTTGCTCTGAGCACAACACACATCAGATGAAGTGAGTCGTACTGTTTTTATGCACTTTTAACTTTAATATTTGGTATGTCCAGCTTTTTTCAGTAATTACAGCAGCACATCTCTCTGGCAGAGCGTCATATCTTCCCTGAGAGCTTCAACACCGATGTTACGCTTGCCTTTGAACGTACAATAGATCCAGTTTATTCTCCAACTCGCCCCTGGTTTGCTGGATGGGGTTGAGGAGTGGACTTCAGTTCATCATTATTAATATTCCAGCAGATTCCTTCCGTCACAGATAGTCCCGGCAATAGTTAGAAGAATGTTTAGGGTCATTGTCCTCTTGGAAAATAACAACTGAAGCCTCTAAAACAGGGGTTCTCAAAGTTTTGATAGGTGAGGGCCAATTTAGGAACCCAACATTGAACTGAGGGCCGCCAAAGTGGCGGGGGAGAAAACGAAGAAAAAAAAACTGAAAAGAAAATCCCATTTGAAATTATTTGAATGACCAGGTTGCATCTCTACAGTTTACATTAGTTGCAATAAACACATTTTAATTCATAACTGAGGCTAAACCTGGCAAAACTTGTGAAAATGTTTGGGGGGAGAGAAAGAAACTTTTAAAATAGAAGCTTACCAAACAAGTCATCATCATCATTCATTTCTATCATTGCTTGTCAGTCGCGTTTCCATTACTGCAGATTTGCATATTATTATCTATCTTTTTTAACCCGTAACTGAAAAACGAAAAATGAACGGTTGTTGTCTTTTTAAAACGCAAAGTTGAACAAAAGTTTAATTTGAACTGGCTTCACCAACTGCTGCGCGAAAAAAGTAAAGATTTTTGTTTAAATGACTTTTTGCCCCTTTATTAAACATTTTAAATATTCACAAATTAATATGGAAAACATGTCGATTTTACTGGTTTTCTAAGGCCAAATTAGAACCTGGAATTGATATTTTTCCCGCAGTGATGAATGAGAAGAGCCATATAGCCTGTACGTGTCTGATCTAGCCTGATTTATAGGTGAGTTATAGGCTAATGATAATAAATGCGTCTGAAAAAACAGCGAGGCATTTTAATTGTTTATTAATAAACTATTGTTTTCTAAGTGTCGGCTAAAAACATATCTCCATCTCCGCTGTTAAGAAGATGCGCTTTTAGAGAGAAATCCACCTTTCATACGGATCACATAATCAGGTATTTGCTTTCGATTCGAGTTTGTTTGTTTAAAAGTGCACATTTTAAGCTTTAGCCTACATAGGCTATATTTTGTTTCAGTTCTCGCGCTCCAGTTCACGGAGATCATGAAAGCGCGTAGTAGCCTAGGCTACTGATTGTTTTATTTTATTTTACAAAAGCACGTTTTCTTGTTATGAGTTTACACAAATAAAAGTAGTTGCGAATAATGCATTATTATTTTCTGTATGACCAGAAATGATAGACTAGTTTAAGTTGTTTCCACTGTTGATAGGAAAATGCAAGTGTTCGCGCCCCTGAACATTTTGAAAGGTAATGGAAACGCGGCCATTAATAAGCTTGACATTGTTAAAATTATTATTAAGTCACATTGAATATTGATTACTTGGTCAACATACCCTTTTAAATTGCAATGGGATTTGTGGTGCTGTTTTCGGTTGGCCACGATTCCTGTGTAGACAACCACTGTTCCTGGTGGCCTTGGGAGTGAGGTCAAGTGCGATCGGTCGCTCGGACCATGTAATTACCGCTTATGCCTATGGATGCCGCTAAACACCACTAAACGGAGATATTCATTTTTTCAAAGCAATAGTTTTAACAATTTTACAGATGTTATCGCGGGCCGCCAGAAATGTTTCGGCGGGCCGCCATTGGCCCGCGGGCCGCACTTTGAGAACCTATGCTCTAAAATATACCAAGTGTTCTGATCATTCTGGCCACCACTGTGTGTTGAAATGGACACACGTCATAATTATAACATAAAAAAAATCTAAATTATGAGATTAAAGTCTAAATTCTGACAAAAAATGTAAATTATGAAATAAAGTCGAATTGACTTTTTATGCCATAATTTTGACTTTTCAACTTATAATAATGACTTGCATATCCTAAGTTTGACTTTTTGTCATAATTATGATTTACTAAAGCATGATTTATTTCTTATGTGGCTTCCATTCCATCCTGTTTGCTTCCTGACACAAATCCAATTCAAATTCAGGATCTTAATCTACATTCTCACTCATATGCAAATGAAGTGATGTGATAACGAGGCATCAGAAGCTCGGGTTATTGTCAGTCTCACTTTTGAGGAACGGAAGCAGAAAGCCGTGGATTTGATGTCCGCTTTCTCCTTGTCCATCAGCAGGAGCCCTTGATCGTCCATCATGCTGAGATATTTCCCGGTGGTCACGTGACGCAAGCGGAACGGCTGACCCCAGCGGATGTGACTGCCGCTCCACCTGTACACACACACACACACACACACAAACCAGAGATTACTCACACACCAGATATCATTTGTTATATGTTTTCACTAGTGTGATCAGGACACTATAGTTCATTAATATAAGCGAGGAGAGCAAAATAAAGTAAACTGTGACATATTACACCCAAATATTCTTCATACAGAGACGACCAGTAAAACTTATCAAACCAATAATGATTCCTCCACTTTGAGCTGATCATGTTTTCTTCAGTGTGTTTTCTGTAATTGCTAATGCTCTTTTTACACACACACTGAACAACATGAAGCATTGCTTGGTCACTGGTTGAGCTAAACTGGTATTATCTAATTGTGTAGTTAAATTTAACAGCTGACAGATATTCAACATAATTCATGTGTGAGAGTCTAACAGAAGGACGGACAAAACCAGTCAAATATCCACTGAGTTCTGCTCATATTTATCACCATTGTCTAAACTATAGCGAATAAACTGATAATGTGAGAAATGTTGAAGGTGTGTGAATAATTCTTGGTTTGCCTGTATATTTATATAGCGCATGAGTCACATGTTATGATACTTTCATTGTGAATTAATGTTGTGTTTTGGAGCTGATTACTGTAGTCTTCCAGATTCACACAGGTTTGGAGCAGCATGGGTAAAGTGACGCCTACGCATCTCTGATGCTTACGATGAAACCCGTCCGCTGGTGTTCAGAAGCAGAAGTGGAACTGTGCTGGGCTCCTGCTCCAGAGTTCGGCCCCAACCCCAAAATGCCACTTTTGATAAAACGCTTCCAACTTCAGCGTCCTCCGATTATTTTTAGTCAGACGTCCTGCAGTGTGTAATTAAAGGCTTCATGGGAACAAACGCTGCTTCTGCTGCCAGAACGGTCAAACCTGAGACCGGTGACATCATCACTGCGGCATCATGGGCTCTTTCAGGGTCAAACATGAGTCTGTGCTCTACTTTATCAGTAAAGACGCATGAAATCAGAATGTGTCTTTTAGCTCATGTCACGTGCATTTTTAAAAGTGTGAATTAAAAATAGAACTAAATTGAAGTCATCATATTAGAGTGATTTCTGCAGGATCATGTGATACTGAAGACTGGAGTAATGATGCTCAAATTCAGCTTTGATCACAGGAATAACTTACATTTTACTGTATATTCACATAGAAAACAGCTGATTTACACTGGAGTAATATTATTAGTATTATTGTGTGTGTGTGTGTGTGTGTGTGTGTGTGTGTGTGTGTGTGTGTCGTTCACTCATGCGACCCGCAGCATCTCCAGCCTCCACAGGGATCGGGTGTGTGTGTGAGTGTGTGTGTGTGAGTGTGTGTGTGTGTGTGTGTGTGTGTGTGTCGTTCACTCACGCGACCCGCAGCGTCTCCAGCCTCCACAGGGATCGGGCGTGTGTGTGTGTGTGTGTGTGTGTGTGAGTGAGTGTGTGTGTGTGTGTGTGTGTGTGTGTGTGTGTGTGTGTGTGTGTGTGTGTCGTTCACTCACGCGACCCGCAGCGTCTCCAGCCTCCACAGGGATCGGGCGTGTGTGTGTGTGTGTGTGTGTGTGTGTGTGTGTCGTTCACTCACGCGACCCGCAGCGTCTCCAGCCTCCACAGGGATCGGGCGTGTGTGTGTGTGTGTGTGTGTGTGTCGTTCACTCACGCGACCCGCAGCGTCTCCAGCCTCCACAGGGATCGGGCGTGTGAGTGTGTGTGTGTGTGTGTGTGTGTGTGTGTGTGTGTGTGTGTGTGTGTGTCGTTCACTCACGCGACCCGCAGCGTCTCCAGCCTCCACAGGGATCGGGCGTGTGTGTGTGTGTGTGTGTGTCGTTCACTCACGCGACCCGCAGCGTCTCCAGCCTCCACAGGGATCGGGCGTGTGTGTGTGTGTGTGTGTGTGTGTGTGTGTGTGTGTGTCGTTCACTCACGCGACCCGCAGCGTCTCCAGCCTCCACAGGGATCGGGCGTGTGTGTGTGTGTGTGTGTGTGTGTGTGTGTCGTTCACTCACGCGACCCGCAGCGTCTCCAGCCTCCACAGGGATCGGGCGTGTGTGTGTGTGTGTGTGTGTGTGTGTGTGTGTGTGTGTGTGTGTGTCGTTCACTCACGCGACCCGCAGCGTCTCCAGCCTCCACAGGGATCGGGCGTGTGTGTGTGTGTGTGTGTGTGTGTGTGTGTGTGTGTGTCGTTCACTCACGCGACCCACAGCGTCTCCAGCCTCCACAGGGATCGGGTGTGTGTGTGTGTGTGTGTGTGTGTGTGTGTCGTTCACTCACGCGACCCGCAGCGTCTCCAGCCTCCACAGGGATCGGGCGTGTGTGTGTGTGTGTGTGTGTGTGTGTGTGTGTGTGTCGTTCACTCACGCGACCCGCAGCGTCTCCAGCCTCCACAGGGATCGGGCGTGTGTGTGTGTGTGTGTGTGTGTGTGTGTGTGAGTGAGTGTGTGTGTGTGTGTGTGTCGTTCACTCACGCGACCCGCAGCGTCTCCAGCCTCCACAGGGATCGGGCGTGTGTGTGTGTGTGTGTGTGTGTGTGTGTGTGTGTGTGTGTCGTTCACTCACGCGACCCGCAGCGTCTCCAGCCTCCACAGGGATCGGGCGTGTGTGTGTGTGTGTGTGTGTGTGTGTGTGTGTGTGTGTGTGTGTGTGTCGTTCACTCACGCGACCCGCAGCGTCTCCAGCCTCCACAGGGATCGGGCGTGTGTGTGTGTGTGTGTGTGTGTGTGTGTGTCGTTCACTCACGCGACCCGCAGCGTCTCCAGCCTCCACAGGGATCGGGCGTGTGTGTGTGTGTGTGTGTGTGTGTGTGTGTGTGTGTGTGTGTCGTTCACTCACGCGACCCGCAGCGTCTCCAGCCTCCACAGGGATCGGGCGTGTGTGTGTGTGTGTGTGTGTGTGTGTGTGTGTGTCGTTCACTCACGCGACCCACAGCGTCTCCAGCCTCCACAGGGATCGGGTGTGTGTGTGTGTGTGTGTGTGTGTGTGTGTCGTTCACTCACGCGACCCGCAGCGTCTCCAGCCTCCACAGGGATCGGGCGTGTGTGTGTGTGTGTGTGTGTGTGTGTGTGTCGTTCACTCACGCGACCCGCAGCGTCTCCAGCCTCCACAGGGATCGGGCGTGTGTGTGTGTGTGTGTGTGTGTGTGTGTGTGTGTGTCGTTCACTCACGCGACCCGCAGCGTCTCCAGCCTCCACAGGGATCGGGCGTGGATGGACACGGCTCCACCCTCGTAATGCACCGTCCTGAAGAGACACAAACAACACCAGACACTGAACAAAACGTCTTCATATCAGACTATATTTCTCCATTTCCGCTTTAAACAGAATAATGACAGCAGAATCACAAACGAAGCAGAGCTCTGAGCAAAATACTTCAAAACTTCATTTCTGACTAGCCGAGTCCTCTATCATTTCTAAGCAGCTTCGCAGTAATAAACACGAAAATAAAAGAGTCAGTGTGTCGTCAATGATGCCCAATAATAAGAGATCAGTACCAGTGACAATTCAACACTTGAAAACATTATTTACCTTTGTAAAATAAACTTTTGGTGTTGGTTGGATTTTATAATTAATAGACATAATTGTTCAGATTTTCAAATTAATTAAGTTAAGAATTTTATTTTATTTTACTTTGATCTCCTGCACTGACATCATTATATGAGAACTGAGCTGAGCTGGACGATGACATCACTGTTTTCTCTAGAGCGGCTATATATATATATAAATGAACTAAATAACCTTTTTACAACACAAATGAAGCATCACTGAAGCTGGACTGTGACGCTATTCTCTTCTAGACAAACGTTGTTGCATTATTCTCCTGTTATCTCTGTAGAGCTGCTCTGAAACACTCTGTGCTGTAAAAAGCG
>JARWKJ010000018.1:557796-572796 GCA_029959095.1 Rhinichthys osculus | reverse complement strand
TCACTCACACACTCTCTCACCCTTTCCGCTCATTCACTCACTCACTCACTCACACACTCACTCACTCACTCCTTCCGCTCACTCACTCACTCACTCACTCACTCCTTCCGCTCACTCACTCACACACTCTCTCACCCCTTCCGCTCATTCACTCACTCACACACTCCTTCCGCTCACTCACTCACACACTCTCTCACCCCTTCCGCTCATTCACTCACTCACACACTCCTTCCGCTCACTCACTCACACACTCTCTCACCCCTTCCGCTCACTCACTCACACACTCACTCACACACACACAAACACACACACATACACTCACCCCTTCCGCTCGCTCCTCAGTGTTGGCCAGCATCTCCTGCAGTGCTCGCACCGACAGCGACTGCTCCAGCACAAACGTGCAGATGGACAGATCCGGGGGAACATTCTGGAAAACACGACATCAGGTCATTTAGGCGAAGGTCACATTTACAGACACTCACAGGACTCCGGCTGCTCTGACGGGTAATTCTAAAGACCTAAAAAGGTTCAAAACTTCATTGAAACTTTTAGAATCATGTCAGTTTCATGAGCATCTTGTGTCGACATGTTATGATCAGAATTAAAATAAAGAGTGTTTCCACATTATTTTAATCAGTCTGAGAACAGGATCAGTCGCAGGTCATGGTTTGAGCTGTGAGATGATGAGCACGAGCAGACGGAGCTAGAGCTCGCTGTATCTCAGGACAAGTGTTTATGAGGAAGATGATTAAACGATAAACAGACACACTCAGCTCCATCAGTGCAGTACAGTCTCACTCAAACATACCCGATACACACATCAGATACACACACACAGGTTTCATTTTCATCATTTTCATATGTATATTATTTTTTATAATTTTCACTTTCACACTTGTCAAACTGTCCTATGGAAGCTTATTTCGGCCACTGAATAAAATATAAAAAGGTAATTGCGACTTTTCTCACAATTGTAACTTTTTCTTCTTATAAAGTCTGAATTCCGAGAAAAAAGTCAGAATTGCGAGGAAAAAAAAGTCCGAATTTCAAGAAAAAAGTTTATGACACTTGCATCTCTGGAATGTCAAAGTTATTGCAATAATCATTGTGAGTTTTGTTGGTGCAGTGTAAGAATGATCTGCCTGTTACTGAGATAAGAGTCGTACCTTTGAGTTGGACGTGGACTCGAGGAAACAGAGTCTGTTCCCGAAGCCCTCAGCAGCCAGACACAGCTTCTGCTGCTCCTTATGGAGGAGGGTGGAGCACTGGAGGACCACCTCATCATCCTGAACACACAACACACAACACCTCATCATCCTGAACACACAACACACAACACCTCATCATCCTGAACACACAACACACAACACCTCATCATCCTGAACACACAACACACAACACCTCATCATCCTGAACACACAACACACAACACCTCATCATCCTGAACACACAACACACAACACCTCATCAACCTGAACACACAACACACAACACCTCATCATCCTGAACACACAACACACAACACCTCATCAACCTGAACACACAACACACAACACCTCATCATCCTGAACACACAACACACAACACCTCATCATCCTGAACACACAACACACAACACCTCATCATCCTGAACACACAACACACAACACCTCATCATCCGGATTTGTGTGTGTGTGTGTGTGTGTGTGTGTGTGTGTGTGTGTGTGAGATCACTGTATTAATCCACACACCACGACCTCACACTCACTGAAGATTCAATGTCATGAAGCTGAGAAACCATCAACATAAAACTCCCTGTTAGGAGAACAGTTCATTACAACATCTACAGACAATCTTTCTTTTTATTTTAATCTTTTTTATTTCTTAAATGGTATCATTAAATGTATTTATTAATTATTTTTTTAATTACATGAAATTGAGCTCTTTATTCTCTAGATCTATATCTGTATTAGCCATAAAATCAATTCACCACAATAACCATTACCACACACACACACACGCGTGCACACATAAACACACACAATCACACTCACTTAAACACACACACACACACACACACACACACACACACACACACACACACACACACACACACACATCACATACACACTTAAAAAGACAAGCAAACACTCACTCACACACATGCAAACACACACACACTCAGATTAACACACTTTCCATGAACACACACTCATATCAAGGTTACTCCATCTTAATGTAATAGGATTAGTCTCCATTGTGTGTGTGTGTGTGTGTGTGTGTGTATTTCTTAGATCAATATGCCTATACAAACAATAATAATAATAAAATACATTTTAAATGTTAAATATAAAAAATAAAAAATATAAGAAAATATATTACTTTATGTTTAATATATTTCAATAAAGAAATATATTACAATTATAACACATAATATATTATTGTATTATAAAAAATCAAGCATATAATAAAAAAAAATTACAGAACAACAGTAAAATTACAATGCTAATATTTATGCGCGTCTTAATTTCTATGCTTTCAAACATTAATCCACAGAGCTTTTATTTTGATGGTAAATGGCAGAAAAACCTTAAAGCTTTCAAGATGTAGGAAAACTCTACAATTTCTCGGGCATTTCTTTCTTTTTGCTGCATCGGAATCGTACGGAACCGCGACACCGCTGTGTAGAACTGAACCGAACCGCGACACCGCTGTGTAGAACTGAACCGAACCGCGACACCGCTGTGTAGAACTGAACCGAACCGCGACACCGCTGTGTAGAACTGAACCGAACCGCGACACCGCTGTGTAGAACTGAACCGCTGTGTAGAACTGAACCGAACCACGACACCGCTGTGTAGAACTGAACCGCTGTGTAGAACTGAACCGAACCACGACACCGCTGTGTAGAACTGAACCGCTGTGTAGAACTGAACCGCTGTGTAGAACTGAACCGCTGTGTAGAACTGAACCGAACCACGACACCGCTGTGTAGAACTGAACCGCTGTGTAGAACTGAACCGCTGTGTAGAACTGAACCGCTGTGTAGAACTGAACCGAACCACGACACCGCTGTGTAGAACTGAACCGCTGTGTAGAACTGAACCGCTGTGTAGAACTGAACCGCTGTGTAGAACTGAACCGCTGTGTAGAACTGAACCGAACCACGACACCGCTGTGTAGAACTGAACCGCTGTGTAGAACTGAACCGCTGTGTAGAACTGAACCGCTGTGTAGAACTGAACCGAACCGCGACACCGCTGTGTAGAACTGAACCGCTGTGTAGAACTGAACCGAACCGCGACACCGCTGTGTAGAACTGAACCGAACCGCGACACCGCTGTGTAGAACTGAACCGCTGTGTAGAACTGAACCGAACCACGACACCGCTGTGTAGAACTGAACCGCTGTGTAGAACTGAACCGAACCACGACACCGCTGTGTAGAACTGAACCGCTGTGTAGAACTGAACCGCTGTGTAGAACTGAACCGCTGTGTAGAACTGAACCGAACCACGACACCGCTGTGTAGAACTGAACCGCTGTGTAGAACTGAACCGCTGTGTAGAACTGAACCGCTGTGTAGAACTGAACCGAACCACGACACCGCTGTGTAGAACTGAACCGCTGTGTAGAACTGAACCGCTGTGTAGAACTGAACCGCTGTGTAGAACTGAACCGAACCACGACACCGCTGTGTAGAACTGAACCGCTGTGTAGAACTGAACCGCTGTGTAGAACTGAACCGCTGTGTAGAACTGAACCGAACCGCGACACCGCTGTGTAGAACTGAACCGCTGTGTAGAACTGAACCGAACCGCGACACCGCTGTGTAGAACTGAACCGCTGTGTAGAACTGAACCGCTGTGTAGAACTGAACCGCTGTGTAGAACTGAACCGCTGTTTAGAACTGAACCGCTGTGTAGAACTGAACCGAACCGCGACACCGCTGTGTAGAACTGAACCGAACCGCGACACCGCTGTGTAGAACTGAACCGCTGTGTAGAACTGAACCGCTGTGTATGAATGAATGAATAAATGAGGCATTTATATAGCTCTTTCATATGTACTACTGTACACCCAAAGCGCTTTACAATCATATCAGGGGTTCTCTCCTCAACCAGCACCAGTGTGCAGCATCCACTTGGATGATGCGACGGCAACCACAGTACAATGGCGCCAGTGCGCTCACCACACACCAGCTATAGTTGGAGAGGAGAGAGAGTGATAGAGCCAATTCAGTGGATGGGGATTATTAGGAGGCCATAATTGGCAGGGGCCAATGGGTGGAATGTG
Organism: Rhinichthys osculus; assembly: GCA_029959095.1. NCBI lineage: Eukaryota > Metazoa > Chordata > Actinopteri > Cypriniformes > Leuciscidae > Rhinichthys > Rhinichthys osculus. The sequence continues at coordinate 568,522 of JARWKJ010000018.1, read as the reverse complement.
GCCAGGACACCAGGGTAACACCCCTACTCTTTACGAGAAGTGCCATGGGATTTTTAATGACCACAGAGAGTCAGGGCCTCGGTTTAACGTCTCATCCGAAGGACGGTGCTCTTTGACAGTATAGTGGTCCCCATCACTACACTGGGGCGTTAGGACCCACACAGACCACAGGGTGAGCGCCCCCTGCTGGCCTCACTAACACCTCTTCCAGCAGCAACCTGGTTTTCTCAGGAGGTCTCCCATCCAGGTACTAACCAGGCTCAGCCCTGCTTAGCTTCAGTGGGCAAACAGTCTTGGGCTACACGGTGATATGGCTGCTGGCCATATCATATGTGTAGAACTGAACCGCTGTGTAGAACTGAACCGCTGTGTAGAACTGAACCGCTGTTTAGAACTGAACCGCTGTGTAGAACTGAACCACTGTGTAGAACTGAACCGCTGTGTAGAACTGAACCGCTGTGTAGAACTGAACCGCTGTGTAGAACTGAACCGCTGTGTAGAACTGAACCGCTGTGTAGAACTGAACCGCTGTGTAGAACTGAACCGAACCGCGACACCGCTGTGTAGAACTGAACCGAACCGCGACACCGCTGTGTAGAACTGAACCGCTGTGTAGAACTGAACCGCCGTGTAGAACTGAACCGCTGTGTAGAACTGAACCGAACTGCGACACCGCTGTGTAGAACTGAACCGCTGTGTAGAACTGAACCGAACCGCGACACCGCTGTGTAGAACTGAACCGCTGTGTAGAACTGAACCGCTGTGTAGAACTGAACCGCTGTGTAGAACTGAACCGCGACACCTCTGTGTAGAACTGAACCGCTGTGTAGAACTGAACCGCGACACCTCTGTGTAGAACTGAACCGCTGTGTAGAACTGAACCGCTGTGTAGAACTGAACCGCTGTGTAGAACTGAACCGCTGTGTAGAACTGAACTGAACCGCTGTGTAGAACTGAACTGAACCGCTGTGTAGAACTGAACCGCTGTGTAGAACTGAACTGAACCGCGACACCGCTGTGTAGAACTGAACCGCTGTGTAGAACTGAACCGAACCGCGACACCGCTGTGTAGAACTGAACCGCTGTGTAGAACTGAACCGCTGTGTAGAACTGAACCGAACCGCGACACCGCTGTGTAGAACTGAACCGCTGTGTAGAACTGAACCGCTGTGTAGAACTGAACCGAACCGCGACACCGCTGTGTAGAACTGAACCGAACCGCGACACCGCTGTGTAGAACTGAACCGCTGTGTAGAACTGAACCGCGACACCTCTGTGTAGAACTGAACCGCTGTGTAGAACTGAACCGCTGTGTAGAACTGAACCGAACCGCGACACCGCTGTGTAGAACTGAACCGAACCGCGACACCGCTGTGTAGAACTGAACCGCTGTGTAGAACTGAACCGCGACACCGCTGTGTAGAACTGAACCGCTGTGTAGAACTGAACCGCTGTGTAGAACTGAACCGAACCGCGACACCGCTGTGTAGAACTGAACCGCTGTGTAGAACTGAACCGACTGCTAAAACTAATATAATTTGTTGTTTGCCTTAATAATGTGGATAAATAAATAAAAAGCTGTGGTTTAAATTAAAACTTTTCTACTTGTCTTCAAAAAAAAAATGTTATTAAAAATGGCAATAATTATCCATACCTAACGATTTAAAACATTATATATATATATCATATCGCACACACCTACGACACACACACAAGAAACTAATGTGTTCTGATACGAAATATCCCACACACACAGTTCTTCATTAATATTTTGTATGTGGCTCCATCTGCCTATTGTCGTTTTGTAGAAAACAAATGCCTGTGGCCTCCAGCAGCATCAACACACACACACACACACACACACACACACACACACACACACACACACGCACACACACACACACACACACACACACACACACACACACACACACACACACACAGAGAGAATGTGGAAGATTACATGTCTGTAAATAACACACAAAACAAACGGTCACACGGCATGATGGGTATTTGTGCAGGGTGTGTCTGTGAATTAAGATACTGTCTCTTTAAGAGCAGAAAATGTGACGGTGCAGTTCACATGAGTTTTACAGTATCTGTGTGTGTGTGTGTGTGTGTGTGTGTGTGTGTGTGTGAGTGTGTGAGTGTGTGTGAGTGTATGTTGCTGTATGTCTCATCAGAGGAACAAACCACACAGATGGCAACACACACAGTCTCAGGAGAGAGTAACACACACACACACACACACACACACATACACCTCCTGTCACATTATCTCTGTTTGGGTCGACATGCACATTCATAATGCTGCTAGATAGAGAACACCAATAAACACACACACACACACACACTTCAACAGCATGATGAGTGTGTGATGATGGACATCTCGTCGTGAGTTTAAACAGATGTGGCGCGTGTGCAGGTCACCTGACCATCACGTGTTCCTGATGATGACATTGAACACGTTAGAACAACCTGAGGCTGAAGAACATGGACAGGTGCGGCTCGTTTCACTCACAGGAGTGACACACACACACACACACACACACACCACACACACTCTCTCACACACACACAGCACACACACACTCTCTCACACACACACAGCACACGTATAGTCTGAGATGAGCTGGGGTCTGGAGGACTGATCTGAGCACAGCACACGTACAGTCTGAGATGAGCTGGGGTCTGGAGGACTGATCTGAGCACAGCACACGTACAGTCTGAGATGAGCTGGGGTCTGGAGGACTCAGGGCCAGTCTCTCCGTGTGCAACAGCGGTCTCCTGTCCCAGAGACCCGAGGTGTTCGTCTTGATGATGACAGTACGAGACACAACAGTTTTCTACAGTAGTCCTGAGCACATGTGAGTGTGTTCAACACAGTAGCGTGATGGTTTCTCATGCAGTGCCGTCTCAGGGGTCAAAGGTCACGCGTATTCAACAGGTCTCCGGTCTTGTCCTACACAGACTGAGATTTCTCTGGATTCCCTGAATCTTTTCACAATATTATCTATGGTAGATGGTGAAAGAAAAATTCTTTGCAATCTTGCATTGAGAAATGTGATTTTTGAATTGTTTGACATGATATTTGGCACAAACTGGTGATCCATGACCTATCTTTGCTTGCCAAGACTGAGAAGCTTTTTTACACACGATCCCTCAGCTATTACCAGTTCACCTGCTCATTGTGGACGGATTTAAAAGAGTTTTTAATTATTTTGGTTCTAAAGCATATCACAGTATAGTTTTTATTTCAATGAATCCTGCAGACAATCAGTCAACGCTCTTAGTTTGTCAATACAACTTCAGAAGATCTGCAATACAACACATCAGCAGTTTTTACTTATTCTGAAAACTAGTTTTTATTTAGTCAAGATAAAAACCTGAACATCCTACATGAGATTAACCCGTGATCAATAACACACATGTGACATGCCTGAAGCTAAAGACACATAAACACTTCACTGATCCTCAATATTAAAGCAAGACACTCACAAACTTCAGCACTTCTCTCAACACAAGAACTGCGATCCTTTACTACAACAAACACTGAACTCAAGAACTGTGACCGTCTGAACCCTGAGACTCAGACAGAGAGAGCTGGCAGACGCGGGGAGCTGCAATGCAGAGAGTGTGATGGGTGTGTCTGTCTGATGGACACTGAGAGGAGACACACACACACACACACACACACACACACACACACACATACACTCACTCACACACACACACTCACACACACACACACACACACACACACACACACACACATACACTCACTCACACACACACACACACACACACACACACACACACTCACTCACACTCACACACACACACACACACACACACACACACATACACTCACTCACACACACACACACACACACTCACTCACACTCACACACACACACACACGCACGCACACACACACACACACACACACACACACACACACACACACACATACACTCACTCACACACACACACACACACACACACACACACTCACTCACACACTCACACACACACACACACACTCACACACACTCTCTCTCACACACACACATACACTCACTCACACACACACACACACACACACACACACACACACACTCACTCACACTCACACTCACACACTCACACACTCACACACACTCACACACACTCTCTCTCTCACACACACACACACACACACACACACACTCACACACACACACACACACACTCACTCACTCACACACTCACTCAAACACTCACTCACTCACTCACACACTCACTCACACACTCACACTCACTCACTCACACACTCACTCACACACTCACTCACACACTCACTCAAACACTCACTCACTCACACACTCACTCACACACTCACACTCACTCACTCACTCACTCACTCACTCACTCACTCACACACACACTCACTCAAACACTCACTCACTCACACACTCACTCACTCACACACTCACTCAAACACTCACTCACTCACACACTCACTCACTCACTCACTCACTCACACACTCACTCACTCACTCACTCACTCACTCACTCACTCACTCACTCACTCACACACTCACTCACTCACTCACTCACTCACTCACTCACTCACTCACTCACACACTCACTCACTCACTCACACTCACTCACACACTCACTCACTCACTCACTCACTCACTCACACACACACTCACACACACTCACTCACTCACTCACTCACTCACACTCACTCACTCACACTCACTTACACACTCACTCACTCACTCACTCACACACACACACACACACACACACACACACACACACACACACACTCACACACACACTCACTCACTCACTCATACACACACACACACACCTAAACTTTTGAACACTAGTGTCTGTTATTGGTGAGTCACTCAGCAATCAAACAGGTCGTGAACTATCAGGTGTGTGTCTGATGTGTGCAGTCGAGCTAATTCTGCTGTAATCCATGTAACAGATCAAATACAGATGATCCGAACCTGATGTAATCCTGTGCAGACGCACGCTCACACAGATAATAAACACTCATATGAGCGTCCTGTGATCACACACACACACACACACACACACACACACACACACACACACACACACACACTTGTATATGTGGTTTATGTGGAATCCCCATAGGCGTAATGGTTTTTATACTGTGTCCAAACTGTGTATTCTACACCAGTGGTTCTCAAGCTGGGGTACGTGAGGTGACAGAAGGGGGTTTAAATAACATTAAAACCTCCTCTTTTGTGGTCAAAACTGACTGCATTCACACAAGCAGCGAGTAGATGTAGATGAGCTGTAGATGAGCTGTAGATGACACGCCGAGTGCAGATTTACTGGCTTGTTCGATTCAAGCTCTCTTCAATACAAGTGAGTTCCTGTGTTTAATGTTGATCACATTATTCAAATATCCACACGATTGCAAATGTGACATTGATTTTATACAACAGTTCAACAAACGAAAGGTATTAATATTAAGCAATGTATTATTATATAATATTAAGCACCTACTGGCGGCTTTCATTTAATATTTAATTAATATTTAATTTAACGTTTTTACCATCATTGCATATTTCTCTATTAAATGTTTTATTTAAAGCATTATTTATTATATAAAGGTATTTGTAAAGAGTTTGAGAACCAAACATTTATGGTAAGGGGCGGGACATTTCCCAAACACACTCGAATTGACCAATCAGAGCACAGTGTGCTTTTCAGAAGGAGGGGCTTCATAGAGACAGGAAGTAAACAGAGCGTTACTGACAGACTGGGAAGAGAGGAGCCGCAACAATGGAGAATATGAGGAGAATAATCAACATTCAAGCAGGAAAACCTGTTCTAGGAGAGCCTGGAACATCATCACGACTGTGTCCTCTAGTAATATGGCCTCTTTATATGTACTATGAGGATGGTCACTAAACACATCTCTGGAACAGCTGTAGATGTTAATGACAGACGGGTCACATGATGCTCGAGGCCTGGAGTCACATTACTAAACGCTCACTAACCCCTTCAGCTCATCAGAAGCTGCAGAAACACACACACCTCCTGCATGATCCCTTCAGATGTCAGATGAGATGACACACACACACACACACACCTCCTGCATGATCCCTTCAGATGTCAGATATGGCGTCTCACGAAGGAGAAACTGAGGAGCGCTGGGTCACGGTGAGACGACACACACACACACACACACACACAGCTGGGGTTAGGTGTCTTGCTCACGGACACCTCGACACTTGGTCAGGTGGAAACTGGGATTGAACCTTCCGGTTTGTAGACAACCTACATGAACCACTGAGCCACTGCCGCCCCATAAATAGCACAATAGCGCTGAAGGACTGATTATCTGCTTTTATTTCACAAATTTGTTGGCTATAGCAGGAAATATCTGATATTCCGATTGTCAAACATGAGCCTTAGTTGAGCTATACGCGATGGGCGTTAGTTTATGCCGCATTTTAGAGAATCGGTTCTGTTGGATTTAACAAACGCCAATTTATCCACTTCTCCCGTAATACATGAAAGTAAGTGGCCGGTGACCTGGGAGAAGCATAGAGTAAACTTGAAAGTTACTTACACGATGTGTATTTGATAAGAATAATAGGCCTACGTGTCGTCTAATTATAATGGAAATAATTATTATTGCCGCTTCCATAGACATAAGTGTGTATTTGACAAACTCTAAATGTATTGCTTTTTTAGTAACTTACTTATGTGAATTTAAATGTCTGAAACCTAAAATAAACATGATGTGGTGGAAAACACTGAATAGTTGTGATGTCAAGCGGTGAGCGCTCTCCGTCTCTGGCTCAGACAATATGTGTAGCCTACTACAAAACAGGCTCTTTGCAGACACTAAATTAGTTAATCACTTAATGTTGAACTTTCAAAGTGCACCAGATTTATAAATTATCTTTAAAACATACAAACTTTTCTTCCGGGGAGCATGCCCGCGGAGCCCCCAGGGGTGCAGAGCTCCACACCACACACAAAATACTGTGGGAAACACAGTAGCTTATATGATAGTCTTCGAAAAATACAAAATACAATTATTATTATAAAAATACCTAAAATACGTACATTATTAGGATTTTACCACCTCCGCCTCGTTTTGAGCCAGGAAAAACCCTGAGATTCTTTTTGCATGCAGTTTGCGAAGTGACAAAATAGTAAAGCAAAGCACAACTAGTCCACACTTATTTTCTCCGTTTCTGAATTTGATGTTATCAGAGGCAAAATACAAACACAATTGCATTATTATTTTTATCTACTGTCATGTTCATGTTTTTAAAATGTCATGTTAATAAAATACATTTTAACTTAAAGCCTAGTTTATTAACATTTTGTTGGGGGGGCGATTGCATGGGGACAGGTGGGGAACGAACCCTTCACTACCATCAGAGTGGGGAATGGCAGAAAAAGTTTGAGAAACACTGCGTCAGACCCATAATGCCTTGCGGTCCTAGTATGTGTGTATGCAGTATTTCTCCTGGCAGTGGATTTTTTGAATAAGGTGTTTAACATGCACCAGATTTCCCATTAAAGCCGGAATCATAATATTGTCTTAAAGTTAATCTGCCCTTTAAATGTGAATTTTAGTGAATACGGCAGTTTATGAACTGGAATTCAGGTTAATATGAGAATATGACACGTTACTATATAACATTTTAGGAGTAAAATTAACATATGTTATATTTTTAAAATATATATTTAAAATATTGTTATTTCCTTTTAACTTATTCTATTTTTATTATTTTGTATGATCTGTGTCCTGTCCCTGTCATTCTGTCTGTGCTGTGGAAGCTTCTGCCACCAAAACAAATTGCTTGTAAACATACCTGTCAATAAAGCCCTTTCTGATTCAGATATGTGGTTTCAACGACCAGATGCATTTACACTTGTCCTGTTTCGTCTGGAAGGAGTCTCACACCACATCCTGAAGCGATCGGATTTAAATCCCCGGGTCTGATAGCTATCCCATCAGAGAAAACACATGAAGTGAGCGGGTGTACACAGAGCCGGCGTTTCATGCCAAACACCGGGAATCAACGAGCTCTACAGGAACAAATCACACGCAAATATTCATCAGGAACGTTCTGTGAGCGCAACGGGAAGATCCTGCAATGCACAAAAGCGCATAAACGTGGAAAAAAAGGGTTATGCATGAACTATTATAAGTTGAAAGAATGTGAGGAATGTGCTTAAATGACTATTTATTTATTATTTATTGATGAAATCTAGACATTTAAAGGTAAATAAAATAAAACAATTGCATTAAAAAAAGAAAAAAAGATTATCAAAATGAAATAAAATAAGCTTTCTGGACCCAAAAAAAATGTAAGTATAATTTTAGGGATTCGACCCGTGAGGGAAAGTCGCGTTACAAAGTGCGAGGGAAGGATGAGGGTTAAATCCGTCCCGGCATTGAAGTGAAGTAAGCGGGTGTAAACGGGCACATGGGAATCAACGAGCTCGACTGACACAAATCACACGCAAATATTCATCAGGAACGTTCTGTGAGTGCAAGGGAAAGATCCTGCAATGCACAAAAGCACATAAGCGTGTGTGGGAAGCCTGCGTGGTTCTTCCCGAGATCACCTGACGCTCGTTGAGTATTTCTGGACTGAAGTGCCTGAATCTCCACATGTAGGAGTGAGAGATGAGTACTACAGCATTACACAACACACGTGTGTTTGTCCAGCCATGACGGAGGGGAAGTGTGTGTTTGCACATGGAGAAAGAGGAACAAAGGCTTTTCTCTTTCCGTCTGTCCATCTATAAGCTCCTCACGTCAGCTCATCACATGCATGTTTCAGATCAGATCCGCTCATAATCACATCAGCTCTGATAATCTCAGCGTCTCGTAATCAATGAGTTTCAGACGAGCTTCTCAGCCCATGCAGATCATCACTGACATGCAAACTCAGAACCCATCAGGAATACATTTAATTCTGGACGCTTTCTCCCGGTCAAAAAGTGTCCCACTTTACCTGAATTCAACCCTACATATCAGCACGGGGATCATAGAACAGCTCATTTACATACAGATGGAAAAAATAACTGGTTTAGATGCACATTACAACATGTCCTGGTTAGAGATGCACCGAAACTACATTTAATTCAACCAATGCCGATACCAATAGTTAGATTTTTCTTAAGGAAAATAAATCTCTCCCAGTTAATGCTGCAAACGATACAGGGAACCCTCTCATATTAGAGTTTAAAATTAACAACAGATCATATTCAACTGCTATAATATTTACACTCAAATAATAGCTCAAATGTTTGGTACCGTAGTTTTTATAAACACTTCTTCATGGCAAATTTATTCAAACATACATATATAATTAAAAGTAAATAAGTAATAAACACTTCTCTAGTGTTGTTATAGCTAACTAACGAACTGTGTGTACACTGGTTAACTTTCCTGAGGTAAATGCAACATTACGTGATATTATATCTTTCAACATAGCTTCTGATATTCATGCATGTTTTTCTAGATATAACTTGTATTAAAGTTGAAGAAAAGACTTGCTTGAACTGAGGCGCTTCAGCGACCTGTCACGTCACATTTAAGAGCGTCAAAACACCATTTATTGATTGAATTTCTTGATAAAATGTACAGAATTTGACAGCTGAGACTGTGTTTGTAATCAGAAGTAGCAGAGCTGTGTGTGGTTGCTGGACGGGCGGCGCTACTGATGGTGTGTGGAGAACGGAGATCCGGAAACCCTGGCTAGAACCACGAGTGATTCAGAGGGCCAGATAAAGCCTGCATTAACGTCTCCATTTAACTGTTAAAGCGTTATTGTTGCGTTAACTTGCCCTAAATTCAACACTATAGATATTTTCTGAGTGAGTTGCAGTCGGACACGTTTTTCCGCCCCCTTTTGATTGACAGGATATAATCAGCACTGATCGTCGGCTGTTTTTAAACAATCGGGTCCGATGTCCGATAGCGAAAATAATAGCTTTAATCGGCGGATACCGATTATTGGCCGATACATCGGTGCATCTCTAGTTCTGGTAGCACAAATAAACTACATCTGAACTGACAGGTAATATGCTTGATACTTGAAAATATATGTAAAAATATGAAGCTTCAGACATGTGATTCCTCTCAGCAGAGGAGAGAGCCTGAACTTCTGTGGGTGGAGGACGTTCAAACACACACACACACACACACACACACACACACACACACGCATGCACGCGCACACACACACGCTGGCTCGCTCACTCACTCACTCACACACACACACAGTGAGATCTTCAACTCGTTGCAGATTCCACTTCTAATGTCAAGAGGCCTCAAAATTTCAAAGTCATTCACACCAAGAACAATAACTATAACAATGAATATGATGATAACTAGGATGATAAAATAGTGATGATAACTATAACATTGACTATAACAATAACTAACTATATACTCATAACTATAGTGATACAACAATAACTACGAGAATAACTTTAGTGATAACGATAACAATAACTACCGGTACAGTCATAACTATAGTGATAACCATAACAATAACTATAACTACAGTCAAAATGACCATCGTCCGAACCTTAGCTAAATCAGTACTGAGGTCCACTCACACACAGCAGGACGTATGGAGGGGACCGGGCGTGTGTGTGTGTGTGTGTGTGTGTGTGTGTGTGTGTGTGTGTGAGTGTGTGGAAGGCCTCAGAA
>JARWKJ010000018.1:533017-557696 GCA_029959095.1 Rhinichthys osculus | reverse complement strand
CAGTGTGAAGAACAGAAATTACAGTGTCATTATAAGCAACATTTATTATTATAGAAGCTTGTTTCTGCCAACTTTTTATCTCGCAGTTCAGACTTTATTTCTCGCAATTGCAACTGAACCGGTGACCTCTGGTGACCTCTGACCTCTGGTGACCTCTGACCTCTGCAGGTGCCGCTGTGCATCGACTCGTCGAACTTCGCTGTGATCGAGGCGGGTCTGAAGTGCTGTCAGGGCAAAGGCATCGTGAACAGCATCAGCCTGAAGGAGGGCGAGGAGGAGTTCCTGCGGCGAGCGCGTCAGGTCCGTCGCTACGGCGCCGCGGTGGTCGTCATGGCCTTCGATGAGGAAGGACAGGTGCGTTATTCGCAGATTACAGTTTGAGTTCATTTAATAAGTGTTGATTACAATTTTGATGAATGTTGGGAACCAAACAATTTTGGACCCCATTGACTTTCATTACAGTTTTTTACAATCACTTTGTTACTATTTTCAGAACCTTGATGTCATTTTTCACAACTCTAGACACAAAACTCACAACCAATGATCAAAAAGCACATTTTTCAAAACTCTAACCCTTTTCTCAATTGCTTGGATACAATACACATAAAACTTAGATCATTTGTTCATTCAACAAAGATCACCTGTTCAATATGACACAACTTAACATCACAGTACTACTATTTCAAAAGGCAATTCACACATTACATTTCAAATGAGTGTCTATTCATTTCCGTACAGTGATCGAACTATCAGCTGATACAGCTGCTCAAAATGATAAGTAACTGTTGCGTTACTCTTAATGCATAGTTGTATGGAAACAGACACACAATCTTCCATGTTTACAGTAAATCATGAAAGTTTCAAGATAATGAGATTCATTGTCACCAATTAGCATGGCATGAACCAATTAGACTACAATATCCATGGATGTAGCCTAATATTTTATCATACTGTAATGCTTCATCAGACACTGTGTCTATGGTGCCAAATACTGTACCACCTTTTCAGACTATGTACAGTATTGACAGTACAGTACTGTATAGATGCAGGCCCTTGTAACTGCGTGTCCAATTCTGCCAATCACAGCAGAGCAGTGTCAGGCCTGGACTCGCCATGCCAAAGGGTTTTTCCAAGATGTCATTTTCCAACATCCATTGTGATGTAGATGAGAACCTGTGGCCAAATCCACCACACAGAGTTGATGACAGTGTAGAAGTACAGTAATCACTCCTGTTTAGTTTCTTACAGCAAGTTGAGGAACACTGCATTCGATGTTTTACAGTACTGTCTTTTCTTTTCTATTTCATAGCTAATTATTTTTGCTTTGATTCAAAAAACCATGTTGTGATTGTACTGTAGTGTTTTGCATCAATATATTACAAACTTTGTTCACAATGATTCCACTGTGTCTGTAATATTCTCTCTACTACTGCAGTACTTTTACAGAGATGTGTTTACTGTACATGTAGACCATAATGAAACCTGGATCTCCTATTTTGCTCTACAATATTTAATGATTGTACGAACAATGACACAGTGAAACTATCGGTTGCGTGTGTGTGTGTGATCTATAGTTATGTTTCAATGGTATTTCACAGTTAATTTGTTTTTTGAACCAATGATTGTGCAAGTGCAAGATTTCTTTAAAGATGTGAATGCACAATGCAGTGTTTTGAACATTAGACAGCCGGTGTTACAAGTGATTATCGTTTTGAGTTTTGTGTCTAGAGTTTTGAAAAATGACATCAAGGTTCTGAAAATAGTAGCAAAGTGATTGTAAAAAACTGTAAATGGACAAAAACGACATTTCTTAAATTATCTTCCTCTGTGTTTTCCACAAAAAAATAAAGTCTGAGTGAACTAGTTCTTTAAAGATGCTTAACTTGAACTCTTTCTAACACATCTTTAATGTGTTAGGACACACTGACATCTGTGAGAACAGTTACCCAAAACAACACTTCATATTCTGATAATATTTCTGCTTATGTGAGAATCCTGAGGTCATTAAGACTTTATTATTCTAAACGTCTTTGACTCTATAAACGACCGTCTGGATTATTGCTTGCTCCACATTTAACTTTTTTTTTTAACATTTATGCTGATTCTAAGCAGTTTAAATAAATGCATTTTGATTCATATTTCAATCAAAATGCATTTATTTAAACTGCTTAGAATCAGCATAAATATGTTCATTGTGAAACAATTATGTTAATATACAATTATTTAAATACAATCAAATAGATGCAAATAGTTAATAATAAACAATGCCATGATTTTTTGTGTGCTGAAATCTGATCTGTTTCATGAATGACAAATATGCGTGTTGATTAGTTTGTTAAAATTGTGAATTATTCAATTCAAATATACATAAATCTTAAATTTAGGTCTAAATATATATATTTTTAAAAGATTATGTTCTGTTTTAGGCCATTGTTCAACTAATTCCCTGTAAAGTCTCCTTCATTTATACAGCGCTTTTTACAATACAGATTTTTTCAAAGCAGCTTTACAGAGATAACAGGAAAATAATAAGATTGTACAGCAGATCTAGAAGAAAGTTATTGTCCAGCTTGAGTAAGTTTTTGATAGTATATGTTATGTGTGTGTGTGTGTGTGTGTGTATAGTGAAGGAGAGAGACCTTGACCTAACATTACAGACACTACATGCTAAATATAAAAAGCTCCTCTAAATAATGAGTGTTGAAGCATGAGTGTGAGAGTGAATCTGCTGACGTGTGTGTGTGTGTGTGTGTGTGTGTCCAGGCGACTGAGACGGATCAGAAGGTGCGGATCTGTGCGAGAGCCTATCAGCTGCTGATCAGTGAGGCGGGCTTCAACCCCAATGACATCATCTTTGACCCGAACATCCTGACCATCGGCACCGGCATGGAGGAGCACTGCATGTACGCCGTCAACTTCATCAGAGCCACACGCAGCATCAAGGTCTGTCACACACACACACACACACACACACACACACACACACACACACACAAATCATTTATTTTAAGTGGACTTAAATAAGTTGTTAAATGTGTGTGTAGGAGAGTCTGCCGGGCGCGAGGATCAGCGGTGGCCTCTCCAACCTCTCGTTCTCCTTCAGAGGGATGGAGGTCATCAGGGAAGCCATGCATGGAGTGTTTCTCTACCACGCCATCAAGGTCAGTCTCAGCTCCGTCTCGGCTCAGTCTCCGCTCAGTCTCCGCTCAGCTCAGGCTCCGTCTCGGCTCAGTCTCTGCTCCGTCTCTGCTCCGTCTCAGCTCAGTCTCAGCTCAGTCTCAGCTCAGTCTCAGCTCAGTCTCAGCTCAGTCTCAGCTCAGCTCAGGCTCCGTCTCGGCTCAGTCTCTGCTCCGTCTCTGCTCCGTCTCAGCTCAGTCTCAGCTCAGTCTCAGCTCAGTCTCAGCTCAGTCTCTGCTCCGTCTCTGCTCCGTCTCTGCTCCGTCTCCGCTCCGTCTCGGCTCAGTCTCAGCTCAGTCTCTGCTCCGTCTCCGTCTCCGCTCCGTCTCGGCTCAGTCTCAGCTCAGTCTCAGCTCAGCTCAGGCTCCGTCTCGGCTCAGTCTAGTCTCAGCTCAGTCTCAGCTCAGTCTCAGCTCAGTCTCTGCTCCGTCTCCGCTCCGTCTCGGCTCAGTCTCGGCTCAGTCTCAGCTCCGCTCAGTCTCCGCTCAGTCTCCGCTCAGTCTCAGCTCAGTCTCTGCTCCGTCTCCGCTCCGTCTCGGCTCAGTCTCAGCTCAGTCTCAGCTCAGCTCAGGCTCCGTCTCAGCTCAGTCTCAGCTCAGTCTCAGCTCAGTCTCAGGCTCCGTCTCTGCTCAGTCTCCGCTCAGTCTCCGCTCAGTCTCCGCTCAGTCTCGGCTCAGTCTCGGCTCAGTCTCAGCTCAGTCTCAGCTCAGTCTCCGCTCAGTCTCAGGCTCCGTCTCTGCTCAGTCTCCGCTCAGTCTCCGCTCAGTCTCAGGCTCCGTCTCTGCTCCGTCTCAGCTCAGTCTCCGCTCAGTCTCAGCTCAGCTCAGGCTCCGTCTCGGCTCAGTCTCAGCTCAGTCTCGGCTCAGTCTCAGCTCAGTCTCAGCTCAGTCTCAGCTCAGTCTCAGCTCAGCTCAGGCTCAGTCTCAGCTCAGTCTCAGCTCAGTCTCAGCTCAGTCTCAGCTCAGTCTCAGGCTCCGTCTCTGCTCAGTCTCCGCTCAGTCTCGGCTCAGTCTCAGCTCAGTCTCAGCTCAGTCTCCGCTCAGTCTCAGGCTCCGTCTCAGCTCAGTCTCCGCTCAGTCTCAGGCTCCGTCTCTGCTCCGTCTCGGCTCAGTCTCAGCTCAGTCTCCGCTCAGTCTCCGCTCAGTCTCAGGCTCCGTCTCTGCTCTGTCTCGGCTCAGTCTCCGCTCAGTCTCCGCTCAGTCTCGGCTCAGTCTCGGCTCAGTCTCAGCTCAGTCTCCGCTCAGCTCAGGCTCCGTCTCGGCTCAGTCTCGGCTCAGTCTCGGCTCAGTCTCAGGCTCCGTCTCTGCTCCGTCTCGGCTCAGTCTCAGCTCAGCTCCGTCTCGGCTCAGTCTCAGCTCAGCTCAGTCATCCCTCAGCTCAGGCTCAGTCTCGGCTCAGTCTCAGCTCAGTCTCGGCTCAGTCTCGGCTCAGCTCAGGCTCCGTCTCAGCTCAGCTCAGTCATCCCTCAGCTCAGGCTCAGTCTCGGCTCAGTCTCGGCTCAGTCTCGGCTCAGTCTCGGCTCAGTCTCGGCTCAGTCTCGGCTCAGCTCAGGCTCAGTCTCAGCTCAGTCATCCCTCAGCTCAGGCTCAGTCTCGGCTCAGTCTCGGCTCAGTCTCGGCTCAGCTCAGGCTCCGTCTCAGCTCAGTCTCAGCTCAGTCTCAGCTCAATCATCCCTCAGCTCAGGCTCAGTCTCAGCTCAGTCTCAGCTCAGTCTCAGCTCAGTCATCCCTCAGTCTCAGCTCAGTCAGTAAAACAGGTCAACACTCACTCACACACTAGTGTCCTAGAACTGCAGTCCTGAAACTGGGATCCTGATATTTAATGGATAAGAAGGTTTATCCTTGTACAAACTCATGAGCAACAGTAAACGTGTGTGCGCGTGCGTGTGTGTGTGTGTGTTTGTGTGCGTGTGTGTGTGCAGGATGGCATGGACATGGGGATCGTGAACGCTGGTAATCTGCCGGTGTATGACGACATCGATAAAGAGCTCCTGCTGCTCTGTGAGAACATCATCTGGAACCGAGACCCAGACGCCACAGAGAAGCTCCTGCTGTACGCTCAGGTACTGTAGAGCCCGAACCAGAACCCGAGACCGGTACCATCCGCTCAGAACCAGAACCATCCGCTCTAAACCAGAACCCGAGACCGGTACCATCCGCTCAGAACCAGAACCATCCGCTGAAATATGTTAAGAGATCTCAGATCAGCTGAGAGAATCATGAACTGTGTTGTTGACTGAAGTGTCCGTCTGTTCCTCATGTTGATGTGTTCTGCTGTGTGTAGAATAACGCTAAAGGAGGAAAGAAGGTTGTTCAGACGGATGAGTGGAGGAGCAGCAGCGTGGAGGAGCGGCTGGAGTACGCACTCATCAAGGTCAGTCCACACACACACACACACACACACACACACTTCTTTTCACTGCGCATAACACACAATCAGAGGATAGAGAGACCAGACCAAGCGCAACCTTCTCGTCCCTCTCTTTAATCAGACACTGAGTGAGTTAACCTGCAGTTCCTCCACTGGCCACTAGAGGCCGGCTGCAGAAGAGACTCAGTCCCATAGACCCGCATGTTAAAATGCCCAACTTTACAGCAGAAAAACACGTTTACAATCTGGTGTTAAAAGTGGTTTTGGTCTATATCGCTAATGTTGCCCTTCATAACGACTGTGAGGGGGTGAATTTTTTTATAACTCATCCGTTTAAATTATATTAAGCCTTAAAGTTGTGCATAATTAAGGGCGTGGCCACTTGAGTGACAGGTGGATTGCCGCTAATGTCACTGCTAGCCGTTTGTCTGCTGTGCGTTAGCATCACGTCACCTCAGCTAATCCGCCTCGCTGCACATTGTCGTTTATCCGGGAGTGACGCGCAGCCAAGATGGCGACGGCTGGCTCCGCCCACTTTGGGCTTCAAAAACGCTCTTCAGAAACACTACGGGTGACGTCACACACACTACGCACATTTTTATACAGTCTATGGACCAGACATAATGAAGCTGTGTGCGTGTGTGTGTGTGTGTTCTCAGGGAATAGAGAAGCATGTGGTGGAGGACACTGAGGAGGCTCGTCTTCACTCGGACCGGTATCCCCGGCCGCTGCATGTGATCGAGGGGCCGCTCATGAATGGCATGAAGACGGTCGGAGATCTGTTCGGGGCCGGGAAGATGTTCTTACCTCAGGTACTGGAGACACACACACCTCACCGAAACACCGATGATGAAGATGGTATCAATTCATATTGATAAGCTCGCTTACATCAGCAGAGAAGCTGAAGACATGCCCAAAGTGCTTCACAGTTTATAATTAAAACACATATAGCGGTGTAACGATTCCCTCATGTCACGATACTGAACTCACGAAACAATATTATTGCGATACTCCAAGACATATGGTGAAAGGTTAACAAAAAATTCCCCCATTGCATTATTATACATTATATTCAACATTATATAGTAGTTTAATGTAGTACTGACACTAAAACTCTGAAAACTTTATTTTTTTTCTTACAGTCATTTTCATTTTTATTTCTATACATATATTGATATATTGTGACAATATTGACAGTATATATAAAGACACTAGTGGAGTCCATCACGGGCCGGTGTGTGTGTCCCTGTAAGACAGTAGTGGAGTCCATCACGGGCCAGTGTGTGTGTCCCTGTAAGACAGTAGTGGAGTCCATCACGGGCCGGTGTGTGTGTCCCTGTAAGACAGTAGTGGAGTCCATCACGGGCCGGTGTGTGTGTCCTCAGGTCATCAAATCAGCGCGTGTGATGAAGAAAGCGGTCGGGCATCTGATTCCCTTCATGGAGAAGGAGAGGCAGGAAAGGATGTCAGGATCTGATGAAGACGTGGTGAGTGTGATGATGAAGAGGAGCCTGATGATGATCACAGATCTCAGAGAGCATGATGGGACAGTTACTGTGAACTGTTCAGGTTTTGTTATCAGTGATGTGTTTGTGTGTGTGTGTTCTGCAGGACCCGTATCAGGGGACAGTTCTGTTGGCCACGGTGAAGGGAGACGTTCATGATATCGGCAAGAACATTGTGGGAGTCGTGCTGGGATGCAATAACTTCAGGTAAGTGTGTGTGTGTGTTTAAGCACTGCTCCTGGCGTATGATTTGAGGATGTTTTGTATTTAGTGGCCGTTCAGGTGCAGCAGATGTTTGAAGACAGACGAGGAAACGCTGCCATGAGTCATTCTAACCCGACGCTGTGTGTGTGTGTGTGTGTGTGTGTCTCCTTAGGGTCATTGATCTGGGAGTGATGATTCCCTGTGACAGAATCCTGCGGGAGGCCATTCAGAACAAAGCAGGTTTGTGTGTGTGTGTGTGTGATGTTCTCCTATGGAAGTTAAATAATGACAAATGTTTTTGAAACAAAATGCAACATGGTTGAATATTTAATGTTCATTCTGTTTAAAAATGAAACCTAGAATAATCGACACGCAAAATACTGAGCGCTTGCTTTATCTCTGTAGTCAGTGTTTATGAATGCGTGACTGTGGTCTGGTGTTGGTCACCGCCGCGTGCGCCCCCTGCTGGTGTTAGCTCTGGTGTTCGTCACTCCCGCGTGCGCCCCCTGCTGGTGTTAGCTCTGGTGTTCGTTACTCCCGCGTGCGCCCCCTGCTGGTGTTAGCTCTGGTGTTCGTCACCGCCGCGTGCGTCCCCTGCTGGTGTTAGCTCTGGTGTTCGTCACTCCCGCGTGCGCCCCCTGCTGGTGTTAGCTCTGGTGTTCGTCACTCCCGCGTGCGCCCCCTGCTGGTGTTAGCTCTGGTGTTCGTCACTCCCGCGTGCGCCCCCTGCTGGTGTTAGCTCTGGTGTTCGTCACTCCCGCGTGCGCCCCCTGCTGGTGTTAGCTCTGGTGTTCGTCACCGGCGCGTGCGCCCCCTGCTGGTGTTAGCTCTGGTGTTCGTCACTCCCGCGTGCGCCCCCTGCTGGTGTTAGCTCTGGTTTTCGTCACCGCCGCGTGCGCCCCCTGCTGGTGTTAGCTCTGGTGTTCGTCACTCCCGCGTGCGCCCCCTGCTGGTGTTAGCTCTGGTGTTCGTCACTCCCGCGTGCGCCCCCTGCTGGTGTTAGCTCTGCTGTTCGTCACCGCCGCGTGCGCCCCCTGCTGGTGTTAGCTCTGGTGTTCGTCACCGCCGCGTGCGCCCCCTGCTGGTGTTAGCTCTGCTGTTCGTCACCGCCGCGTGCGCCCCCTGCTGGTGTTAGCTCTGGTGTTCGTCACCGCCGCGTGCGCCCCCTGCTGGTGTTAGCTCTGGTGTTCGTCACTCCCGCGTGCGCCCCCTGCTGGTGTTAGCTCTGGTGTTCGTCACTCCCGCATGCGCCCCCTGCTGGTGTTAGCTCTGGTGTTCGTCACACCCGCGTGCGCCCCCTGCTGGTGTTAGCTCTGGTGTTCGTCACTCCCGCGTGCGCCCCTGCTGGTGTTAGCTCTGGTGTTCGTCACTCCCGCGTGCGCCCCCTGCTGGTGTTAGCTCTGGTGTTCGTCACCGCCGCGTGCGCCCCCTGCTGGTGTTAGCTCTGGTGTTCGTTACTCCCGCGTGCGCCCCCTGCTGGTGTTAGCTCTGGTGTTCGTCACTCCCGCGTGCGCCCCCTGCTGGTGTTAGCTCTGGTGTTCGTCACCGCCGCGTGCGCCCCCTGCTGGTGTTAGCTCTGGTGTTCGTCACCGCCGCGTGCGCCCCCTGCTGGTGTTAGCTCTGGTGTTCGTCACCGCCGCGTGCGCCCCCTGCTGTTGTTAGCTCTGGTGTTCGTCACCGCCGCGTGCGCCCCCTGCTGGT
Organism: Rhinichthys osculus; assembly: GCA_029959095.1. Classification (NCBI taxonomy): domain Eukaryota; kingdom Metazoa; phylum Chordata; class Actinopteri; order Cypriniformes; family Leuciscidae; genus Rhinichthys; species Rhinichthys osculus. The sequence goes on along the minus strand of JARWKJ010000018.1, from coordinate 548,739 downwards.
GTTAGCTCTGGTGTTCGTCACTCCCGCGTGCGCCCCCTGCTGGTGTTAGCTCTGGTGTTCGTTACTCCCGCGTGCGCCCCCTGCTGGTGTTAGCTCTGGTGTTCGTCACCGCCACGTGCGTCCCCTGCTGGTGTTAGCTCTGGTGTTCGTCACTCCCGCGTGCGCCCCCTGCTGGTGTTAGCTCTGGTGTTCGTCACTCCCGCGTGCGCCCCCTGCTGGTGTTAGCTCTGGTGTTCGTCACTCCCGCGTGCGCCCCCTGCTGGTGTTAGCTCTGGTGTTCGTCACTCCCGCGTGCGCCCCCTGCTGGTGTTAGCTCTGGTGTTCGTCACTCCCGCGTGCGCCCCCTGCTGGTGTTAGCTCTGGTGTTCGTCACCGCCGCGTGCGCCCCCTGCTGGTGTTAGCTCTGGTTTTCGTCACTCCCGCGTGCGCCCCCTGCTGGTGTTAGCTCTGGTGTTCGTCACTCCCGCGTGCGCCCCCTGCTGGTGTTAGCTCTGGTGTTCGTCACTCCCGCGTGCGCCCCCTGCTGGTGTTAGCTCTGGTGTTCGTCACTCCCGCGTGCGCCCCCTGCTGGTGTTAGCTCTGGTGTTTGTCACCGCCGCGTGCGCCCCCTGCTGGTGTTAGCTCTGGTGTTCGTTACTCCCGCGTGCGCCCCCTGCTGGTGTTAGCTCTGGTGTTCGTTACTCCCGCGTGCGCCCCCTGCTGGTGTTAGCTCTGGTGTTCGTCACTCCCGCGTGCGCCCCCTGCTGGTGCTAGCTCTGGTGTTCGTCACTCCCGCGTGCGCCCCCTGCTGGTGAGCCGACTAACAGCAGATCGAGATTACTAATCGGTAATCTACTGCTATTCCTGCAGTTCCAGGAGGTCAAATGTTGAATTTTCTGTCAAATTTGAAACACTGAATTTATAAAGCGAAATAAAATGGACTGAAAATTGCCTGTCGAATATTATATGTTGTACTTTTAAACAGAATGAACATTTTGGAAGTGAAATCTGAAAGGTGAATATGGATTATTGAATTTTTAATCATGTAAATGTGTGTGAAATGTTTTGAAATGAAATATTCACAGCTTAAATATTCAACCATGTTGAATTTCAGCCCATTAAAATGCAAGCCCTAAAAATACAATGCATTAAAATGCAATCAGGGTTAGTGCAATGCTTATTTTTATCAGTTAGTTTTTTCAGTTTGTCATTACTTTACTTCCATATTCTCCTCTCTGAACGAGTGTGTTCACACACGCGTGATTCTCTGTGTGTGTGTAGATGTCATCGGCCTCTCCGGTCTCATCACTCCGTCTCTGGATGAAATGATTCACGTGGCCAAAGAAATGGAGCGCCTGGGCCTGAAGACTCCTCTGCTGATCGGCGGAGCGACCACGTCCAAGTACGACTCCGCTCCCGAGGCGCTGGCATGCGTATCGATATCGGAGTCTCTTATTGAAATATCAGTAGCTTGACTCTTTTACATGAATCAGTTCACAGTATCACTCTGATTCATGATTCATGGAAAAGAGTCAAACTGAACAACTGTTTCTGCTGCTGGTATTTAAATAAGAGACACACATCAGTTCTTCAGTTTGAATCTTTTCCATGAATCATTTGCATCATCTCTCAGAATCATCATATTTTATAATGTTTGAGTGAGATTGATGTAGTTATTGCTTCTAAATGTTTATGTTAATTACACTGATGATGCTCTGAAATTTCAAAAGGATCCTGTCAGTTATTTAAGAGAATATTATGTTCGTTCATTTATAATGGATGGTACTGGATCGTCTGGTTACGGTGGATGAACTGACAGAGAATCCCATGTTGTGTGTGTGTGTGTGTGTTTTGACAGGACTCACACGGCGGTGAGAATCGCCCCACGCTACAGCTCACCCGTCGTTCATGTGCTGGACGCGTCCCGCAGCGTAGTAGTGGTGAGACGGATGTCTCTCTCTCTCTCTCTCTCTCTCTCATACAGCACCGGTGTGATTGAGTTAGACGTCCATCAGAATGCGCTCATTGGTTGGTTAGCAGTAGTGATGTGTCAGGGAAGTGTGGAGGCCTGTAGTCAGTGAAACCCAGTTCCAGCAGTGGTTCTCCACAGTTCTGACTGACAGCACAGCAGCAGCTCTGATCCAGAACGCATCAGATTCACACTAACGCATGCTGAAATTCACCAATACATACAACAAAATCAACAAATGCACATGGATTTGTAAGCTCACCATAAATTCCACAAATACACACATGCTGTGAGAAATACAGGTTACTCCACCTATAACTGCTCAGCCATATATGACACGTATGAACACACTGTTGCATTTTTAATAACTTTTGAGGCCTAAAAAGCTCTTAAAACCGGCTACTGTTTTTGAGGAGTCATATTTGACTGATCGACATATTGAGGAGATAGCGGAGGTAGAGGTTCAGGAGATTCCCCCTTCTATGTAAAGCGCTTTGAGTACCCAGAGCATGATGATGATGATGATATCATGATGATGATTGTGCAGTGCTCTCAGCTGCTGGATGAAGCTGTGCGTGAGGATTACTTTGAGGAGCTCCGAGACGAGTATGAGGACATCCGACAGGATCATTACGACTCCCTGAAGGTCTGACGGTCACATGACATTCATTTGTATAGCGCTTTTCACAATGCATATCGTCTCAGAGCTTGCATGTTTCTACAGTTTAGCGTATTGACTGTGTCCAAATAATGTCCATATGTCAGAAATGTTTTATTTCCAGCTTTATTACCAGTTCTGCTTTTCCACATTCAGGGAGTTATTCTGTGTGACAGAAGCTGCAGTGCGCAGACTGAAGTGTGTGTGTGAGTGTGATGGTGTGTTTGTGTCCTCCAGGACAGACGCTTCTTGTCTCTGAGTCGAGCGCGAGAGAAGGGCCTTCATATAGACTGGCTCTCGCAGACCAGACCAGGTGTGTTTAAACCCGAGAGTCTAACCAGCTGATTGCAGGAGCTGTGTGAGAGAGTGTGTGTGTGAGAGAGTGTGTGTGTGTGTGAGTGAGAGTATGTGAGAGTGTGTGGAAGAGAGTGTGTCGGTGAGAGTGTTTGTCTGATTGAGAGAGTGAGTGAGTGTGCGTGTGAGAGAGTGTGTGTGTGAGAGTGAGTGTGAGAGAGTGTGTGTGTGTGTGTGAGAGTGAGTGTGAGAGAGTGAGTTTGTATTATCTCAGTTTCAGGAATGACAGAGAATTGCTCTACAGTGTTAGTTATATCAGGAGTGTGTGTGTGTTTTCTCTCAGTGCGGCCGCAGTTCTTGGGCACACGCGTGTTTGACTCGTATGACCTGCGTAAGCTGGTGGACTTCATCGACTGGAAGCCCTTCTTTGACGTGTGGCAGCTGAGGGGCAAATACCCCAACCGCGGATACCCCAAAATATTCAAGGACAAAACCGTGGGTGCGTCTGATTGGCTGCAGGGTCAGCGTACGGAGGTCAGAGGTCAGTGTGGGTGACCTCTCTAATGTGTGTGTGTGTGTGTTTCAGGAGAGGAGGCTCGGCGTGTCCATGATGACGCTGTGAAGCTGCTGAACCGCTTGATTGACAGCGGAGGTCTACAGGCCCGGGGGATTCTGGGATTCTGGCGCGCTCAGAGCGACGGCGATGACATCATCGTGTACGGTGATGATGTCACGTCACATGTCGCCACCTTCCACGGCCTCCGACAGCAGGTGATCAAACCATAGACTAAAACCATAGACTGTAAAAACATATGTGCGTAGTGTGTGTGACGTCACCCGTAGTGTTTCTGAGGAGCGTTTCTGAAGTCCAAAGTGGGCGGAGCCAGCCGTCGCCATCTTGGCCGCGCGTCACTCGCGGATAAACGACAATGTGCAGCGAGGCGGATTAGCTGAGGCGACGTGACGCTAACGCTAGCAGACAAACGGCTAGCAGTGACATCAGCGGCAATCCACCTGTCACTCAAGTGGCCACGCCCTTAATTATGCACAACTTTAAGGCTTAATATAATTTAAACGGATGAGTTATAAAAAAATTCAGTCGTCATGAAGGGCAACATTAGCGATATAGATCAAAACCACTTTTAACACCAGACTGTAAACATGTGTTTTTCTGCTGTAAAGTTGGGCATTTTAACATGCGGGTCTATGGGACTGAGTCTCTTCTGCAGCCGGCCTCTAGTGGCCAGTGGAGGAACTGCAGGTTAACTCACTTCAGTGTCGGATTCAAGAGAGAGACCGGAAGGTTGCCGCTTTTATAGATCAAACCGACCAATCACAGCTCATTCTGCTCTTACACGCATCACATGTTGCACTCCTGATGTTTCCACATGTTCTCCCGCAGGCGGAGAAGGACTCTGCGAGCTCGGAGCCGTACCTGTGCCTGTCGGACTTCGTGGCTCCTCGCGGCAGCGGCGTTCAGGATTACGTGGGTCTGTTCGCAGTGTCCGTGTTCGGAGCGGAAGAGCTCAGCCGCACGTTTGAGCAGCAGAACGACGATTACAACAGCATCATGGTCAAAGCGCTGGCGGACCGACTCGCTGAGGTAAACCTTCAGAAGCAGTGTTTCAGCCTCATGATGAAAGGGAACTTCTATATTTCTCTACATTAAAATAATAAAAAACTACGCAAGCTTGTTTCCACCACAGAATAAAAATAATAAAGGTAATTGCGACTTTTTTGCCTGTTATAAAGTCGCAATTGTGTTATAAAGTCAGAATATACAGCGCAGTATTTGAGAGTGTGTTGCAGCTCCAGCGCAGTGTTTGAGTGTGTGTTGCAGTTCCAGCGCAGTGTTTTAGTGTGTGTTGCAGTTCCAGCGCAGTGTTTGAGAGTGTGTTGCAGTTCCAGCGCAGTGTTTGAGAGTGTGTTGCAGTTCCAGCGCAGTGTTTGAGTGTGTGTTGCAGCTCCAGCGCAGTGTTTGAGTGTGTGTTGCAGCTCCAGCGCAGTGTTTGAGTGTGTGTTGCAGTTCCAGCGCAGTGTTTGAGAGTGTGTTGCAGCTCCAGCGCAGTGTTTGAGAGTGTGTTGCAGCTCCAGCGCAGTGTTTGAGAGTGTGTTGCAGTTCCAGCGCAGTGTTTGAGAGTGTGTTGCAGTTCCAGCGCAGTGTTTGAGTGTGTGTTGCAGCTCCAGCGCAGTGTTTGAGTGTGTGTTGCAGCTCCAGCGCAGTGTTTGAGTGTGTGTTGCAGTTCCAGCGCAGTGTTTGAGTGTGTGTTGCAGCTCCAGCGCAGTGTTTGAGTGTGTGTTGCAGCTCCAGCGCAGTGTTTGAGTGTGTGTTGCAGTTCCAGCGCAGTGTTTGAGAGTGTGTTGCAGCTCCAGCGCAGTGTTTGAGAGTGTGTTGCAGTTCCAGCGCAGTGTTTGAGTGTGTGTTGCAGCTCCAGCGCAGTGTTTGAGTGTGTGTTGCAGCTCCAGCGCAGTGTTTTGAGTGTGTGTTGCAGTTCCAGCGCAGTGTTTGAGAGTGTGTTGCAGCTCCAGCGCAGTGTTTGAGTGTGTGTTGCAGCTCCAGCGCAGTGTTTGAGTGTGTGTTGCAGCTCCAGCGCAGTGTTTGAGTGTGTGTTGCAGTTCCAGCGCAGTGTTTGAGTGTGTGTTGCAGCTCCAGCGCAGTGTTTGAGTGTGTGTTGCAGCTCCAGCGCAGTGTTTTGAGTGTGTGTTGCAGTTCCAGCGCAGTGTTTGAGAGTGTGTTGCAGCTCCAGCGCAGTGTTTGAGTGTGTGTTGCAGCTCCAGCGCAGTGTTTTGAGTGTGTGTTGCAGTTCCAGCGCAGTGTTTTGAGTGTGTGTTGCAGTTCCAGCGCAGTATTTGAGAGTGTGTTGCAGCTCCAGCGCAGTGTTTGAGTGTGTGTTGCAGTTCCAGCGCAGTGTTTGAGTGTGTGTTGCAGCTCCAGCGCAGTGTTTGAGTGTGTGTTGCAGCTCCAGCGCAGTGTTTTGAGTGTGTGTTGCAGTTCCAGCGCAGTGTTTTGAGTGTGTGTTGCAGTTCCAGCGCAGTATTTGAGAGTGTGTTGCAGCTTCAGCGCAGTGTTTTGAGTGTGTGTTGCAGCTCCAGCGCAGTGTTTGAGTGTGTGTTGCAGCTCCAGCGCAGTGTTTGAGTGTGTGTTGCTGTTCCAGCGCAGTGTTTGAGTGTGTGTTGCAGCTCCAGCGCAGTGTTTGAGTGTGTGTTGCAGTTCCAGCGCAGTGTTTGAGTGTGTGTTGCAGTTCCAGTGCAGTGTTTGAGAGTGTGTTGCAGTTCCAGCGCAGTGTTTGAGAGTGTGTTGCAGCTCCAGCGCAGTGTTTTAGTGTGTGTTGCAGTTCCAGCGCAGTGTTTGAGAGTGGGTTGCAGCTCCAGCGCAGTGTTTGAGTGTGTGTTGCAGTTCCAGCGCAGTGTTTGAGTGTGTGTTGCAGTTCCAGCGCAGTGTTTGAGTGTGGGTTGCAGTTCCAGCGCAGTGTTTGAGAGTGGGTTGCAGCTCCAGCGCAGTGTTTGAGTGTGTGTTGCAGTTCCAGCGCAGTGTTTTAGTGTGTGTTGCAGTTCCAGCGCAGTGTTTGAGAGTGTGTTGCAGTTCCAGCGCAGTGTTTGAGAGTGTGTTGCAGTTCCAGCGCAGTGTTTGAGTGTGTGTTGCAGCTCCAGCGCAGTGTTTGAGTGTGTGTTGCAGCTCCAGCGCAGTGTTTGAGTGTGTGTTGCAGTTCCAGCGCAGTGTTTGAGAGTGTGTTGCAGCTCCAGCGCAGTGTTTGAGAGTGTGTTGCAGCTCCAGCGCAGTGTTTGAGAGTGTGTTGCAGTTCCAGCGCAGTGTTTGAGAGTGTGTTGCAGTTCCAGCGCAGTGTTTGAGTGTGTGTTGCAGCTCCAGCGCAGTGTTTGAGTGTGTGTTGCAGCTCCAGCGCAGTGTTTTGAGTGTGTGTTGCAGTTCCAGCGCAGTGTTTGAGAGTGTGTTGCAGCTCCAGCGCAGTGTTTGAGTGTGTGTTGCAGCTCCAGCGCAGTGTTTGAGTGTGTGTTGCAGCTCCAGCGCAGTGTTTGAGTGTGTGTTGCAGTTCCAGCGCAGTGTTTGAGTGTGTGTTGCAGCTCCAGCGCAGTGTTTGAGTGTGTGTTGCAGCTCCAGCGCAGTGTTTTGAGTGTGTGTTGCAGTTCCAGCGCAGTGTTTGAGAGTGTGTTGCAGCTCCAGCGCAGTGTTTGAGTGTGTGTTGCAGCTCCAGCGCAGTGTTTGAGTGTGTGTTGCAGCTCCAGCGCAGTGTTTTGAGTGTGTGTTGCAGTTCCAGCGCAGTGTTTTGAGTGTGTGTTGCAGTTCCAGCGCAGTATTTGAGAGTGTGTTGCAGCTTCAGCGCAGTGTTTTGAGTGTGTGTTGCAGCTCCAGCGCAGTGTTTGAGTGTGTGTTGCAGCTCCAGCGCAGTGTTTGAGTGTGTGTTGCTGTTCCAGCGCAGTGTTTGAGTGTGTGTTGCAGCTCCAGCGCAGTGTTTGAGTGTGTGTTGCAGTTCCAGCGCAGTGTTTGAGTGTGTGTTGCAGTTCCAGTGCAGTGTTTGAGAGTGTGTTGCAGTTCCAGCGCAGTGTTTGAGAGTGTGTTGCAGCTCCAGCGCAGTGTTTTAGTGTGTGTTGCAGTTCCAGCGCAGTGTTTGAGAGTGGGTTGCAGCTCCAGCGCAGTGTTTGAGTGTGTGTTGCAGTTCCAGCGCAGTGTTTGAGTGTGTGTTGCAGTTCCAGCGCAGTGTTTGAGTGTGGGTTGCAGTTCCAGCGCAGTGTTTGAGAGTGGGTTGCAGCTCCAGCGCAGTGTTTGAGTGTGTGTTGCAGTTCCAGCGCAGTGTTTGAGTGTGTGTTGCAGTTCCAGTGCAGTGTTTGAGAGTGTGTTGCAGTTCCAGCGCAGTGTTTGAGTGTGTTTTGCAGTTCCAGCGCAGTGTTTGAGAGTGTGTTGCAGCTCCAGCGCAGTGTTTGAGAGTGTGTTGCAGCTCCAGCGCAGTGTTTGAGTGTGTTTTGCAGTTCCAGCGCAGTGTTTGAGTGTGTGTTGCAGCTCCAGCGCAGTGTTTGAGTGTGTTTTGCAGTTCCAGCGCAGTGTTTGAGAGTGTGTTGCAGTTCCAGCGCAGTGTTTGAGAGTGTGTTGCAGTTCCAGCGCAGTGTTTGAGAGTGTGTTGCAGCTCCAGCGCAGTGTTTGAGTGTGTGTTGCAGCTCCAGCGCAGTGTTTGAGTGTGTGTTGCAGTTCCAGCGCAGTGTTTGAGTGTGTGTTGCAGTTCCAGTGCAGTGTTTGAGAGTGTGTTGCAGTTCCAGCGGAGTGTTTGAGAGTGTGTTGCAGCTCCAGCGCAGTGTTTTAGTGTGTGTTGCAGTTCCAGCGCAGTGTTTGAGAGTGGGTTGCAGCTCCAGCGCAGTGTTTGAGTGTGTGTTGCAGTTCCAGCGCAGTGTTTGAGTGTGTGTTGCAGTTCCAGTGCAGTGTTTGAGAGTGTGTTGCAGTTCCAGCGCAGTGTTTGAGTGTGTGTTGCAGCTCCAGCGCAGTGTTTGAGTGTGTTTTGCAGTTCCAGCGCAGTGTTTGAGTGTGTGTTGCAGCTCCAGCGCAGTGTTTGAGAGTGTGTTGCAGTTCCAGCGCAGTGTTTGAGTGTGTTGCAGTTCCAGCGCAGTGTTTTAGAGTGGGTTGCAGTTCCAGCGCAGTGTTTGGGAGTGTGTTGCAGCTCCAGCGCAGTGTTTGAGTGTGTGTTGCAGCTCCAGCGCAGTGTTTGAGTGTGTGTTGCAGTTCCAGCGCAGTGTTTGAGTGTGGTTTGCAGTTCCAGCGCAGTGTTTGAGTGTGTGTTGCAGTTCCAGCGCAGTGTTTGAGTGTGTGTTGCAGTTCCAGCGCAGTGTTTGAGAGTGTGTTGCAGTTCCAGCGCAGTGTTTGAGAGTGTGTTGCAGCTCCAGCGCAGTGTTTGAGTGTGTGTTGCAGTTCCAGCGCAGTGTTTTGAGTGTGTTGCAGCTCCAGCGCAGTGTTTGAGTGTGTGTTGCAGCTCCAGCGCAGTGTTTGAGTGTGTGTTGCAGTTCCAGCGCAGTGTTTTGAGTGTGTTGCAGCTCCAGCGCAGTGTTTGAGTGTGTGTTGCAGCTCCAGTGCAGTGTTTGAGAGTGTGTTGCAGTTCCAGCGCAGTGTTTGAGAGTGTGTTGCAGCTCCAGCGCAGTGTTTGAGTGTGTGCTACAGTTCCAGCGCAGTGTTTGAGAGTGTGTTGCAGTTCCAGCGCAGTGTTTGAGAGTGTGTTGCAGTTCCTGCGCAGTGTTTGAGAGTGTGTTGCAGTTCCAGCGCAGTGTTTGAGTGTGTTGCAGTTCCAGCGCAGTGTTTGAGAGTGTGTTGCAGTTCCAGCGCAGTGTTTGAGAGTGTGTTGCAGTTCCAGTGCAGTGTTTGAGTGTGTGTTGCAGTTCCAGCGCAGTGTTTGAGAGTGTGTTGCAGTTCCAGTGCAGTGTTTGAGTGTGTGTTGCAGTTCCAGCGCAGTGTTTGAGAGTGTGTTGCAGTTCCAGTGCAGTGTTTGAGTGTGTGTTGCAGTTCCAGCGCAGTGTTTGAGAGTGTGTTGCAGTTCCAGTGCAGTGTTTGAGTGTGTGTTGCAGTTCCAGCGCAGTGTTTGAGTGTGTTGCAGCTCCAGCGTAGTGTTTGAGAGTGTGTTGCAGTTCCAGCGCAGTGTTTGAGTGTGTGTTGCAGTTCCAGCGCAGTGTTTGAGAGTGTGTTGCAGTTCCAGTGCAGTGTTTGAGTGTGTGTTGCAGCTCCAGCGCAGTGTTTGAGAGTGTGTTGCAGCTCCAGCGCAGTGTTTGAGTGTGTGTTGCAGCTCCAGCGCAGTGTTTGAGTGTGTGTTGCAGTTCCAGCGCAGTGTTTTGAGTGTGTTGCAGCTCCAGCGCAGTGTTTGAGTGTGTGTTGCAGCTCCAGTGCAGTGTTTGAGAGTGTGTTGCAGTTCCAGCGCAGTGTTTGAGAGTGTGTTGCAGCTCCAGCGCAGTGTTTGAGTGTGTGCTACAGTTCCAGCGCAGTGTTTGAGAGTGTGTTGCAGTTCCAGCGCAGTGTTTGAGAGTGTGTTGCAGTTCCAGCGCAGTGTTTGAGAGTGTGTTGCAGTTCCAGCGCAGTGTTTGAGTGTGTTGCAGTTCCAGCGCAGTGTTTGAGAGTGTGTTGCAGTTCCAGCGCAGTGTTTGAGAGTGTGTTGCAGTTCCAGTGCAGTGTTTGAGTGTGTGTTGCAGTTCCAGCGCAGTGTTTGAGAGTGTGTTGCAGTTCCAGTGCAGTGTTTGAGTGTGTGTTGCAGTTCCAGCGCAGTGTTTGAGAGTGTGTTGCAGTTCCAGTGCAGTGTTTGAGTGTGTGTTGCAGTTCCAGCGCAGTGTTTGAGAGTGTGTTGCAGTTCCAGTGCAGTGTTTGAGTGTGTGTTGCAGTTCCAGCGCAGTGTTTGAGTGTGTTGCAGCTCCAGCGTAGTGTTTGAGAGTGTGTTGCAGTTCCAGCGCAGTGTTTGAGTGTGTGTTGCAGTTCCAGCGCAGTGTTTGAGAGTGTGTTGCAGTTCCAGTGCAGTGTTTGAGTGTGTGTTGCAGCTCCAGCGCAGTGTTTGAGAGTGTGTTGCAGTTCCAGGGCAGTGTTTGAGTGTGTGTTGCAGTTCCAGCGCAGTGTTTGAGAGTGTGTTGCAGTTCCAGCGCAGTGTTTGAGTGTGTGTTGCAGTTCCAGCGCAGTGTTTGAGTGTGTGTTGCAGCTCCAGCGCAGTGTTTGAGTGTGTGTTGCAGCTCCAGCGCAGTGTTTGAGAGTGTGTTGCAGCTCCAGCGCAGTGTTTGAGTGTGTGTTGCAGCTCCAGCGCAGTGTTTGAGTGTGTGTTGCAGCTCCAGCGCAGTGTTTGAGTGTGTGTTGCAGTTCCAGCGCAGTGTTTGAGTGTGTGTTGCAGCTCCAGCGCAGTGTTTGAGTGTGTGTTGCAGCTCCAGCGCAGTGTTTGAGTGTGTGTTGCAGTTCCAGCGCAGTGTTTGAGTGTGTGTTGCAGTTCCAGCGCAGTGTTTGAGTGTGTGTTGCAGTTCCAGCGCAGTGTTTTGAGTGTGTGTTGCAGTTCCAGCGCAGTGTTTGAGTGTGTGTTGCAGCTCCAGCGCAGTGTTTGAGTGTTGCAGTTCCAGCGCAGTGTTTGAGTGTGTGTTGCAGCTCCAGCGCAGTGTTTGAGTGTTGCAGTTCCAGCGCAGTGTTTGAGTGTGTGTTGCAGCTCCAGCGCAGTGTTTGAGTGTGTGTTGCAGTTCCAGCGCAGTGTTTGAGTGTGTGTTGCAGCTCCAGCGCAGTGTTTGAGTGTTGCAGCTCCAGCGCAGTGTTTGAGTGTTGCAGTTCCAGCGCAGTGTTTGAGTGTGTGTTGCAGCTCCAGCGCAGTGTTTGAGTGTGTGTTGCAGTTCCAGCGCAGTGTTTGAGTGTGTGTTGCAGCTCCAGCGCAGTGTTTGAGTGTGTGTTGCAGCTCCAGCGCAGTGTTTGAGTGTGTGTTGCAGTTCCAGCGCAGTGTTTGAGTGTTGCAGTTCCAGCGCAGTGTTTGAGTGTGTGTTGCAGTTCCAGCGCAGTGTTTGAGTGTGTGTTGCAGTTCCAGCGCAGTGTTTGAGTGTTGCAGTTCCAGCGCAGTGTTTGAGTGTGTGTTGCAGTTCCAGCGCAGTGTTTGAGTGTGTGTTGCAGCTCCAGCGCAGTGTTTGAGTGTGTGTTGCAGCTCCAGCGCAGTGTTTGAGTGTGTGTTGCAGTTCCAGCGCAGTGTTTGAGTGTGTGTTGCAGCTCCAGCGCAGTGTTTGAGTGTGTGTTGCAGTTCCAGCGCAGTGTTTGAGTGTGTGTTGCAGTTCCAGCGCAGTGTTTGAGTGTGTGTTGCAGTTCCAGCGCAGTGTTTGAGTGTTGCAGTTCCAGCGCAGTGTTTGAGTGTGTGTTGCAGTTCCAGCGCAGTGTTTGAGTGTGTGTTGCAGTTCCAGCGCAGTGTTTGTGTGTGTGTTGCAGTTCCAGCGCAGTGTTTGTGTGTGTGTTGCAGTTCCAGCGCAGTGTTTGTGTGTGTGTTGCAGTTCCAGCGCAGTGTTTGAGTGTGTGTTGCAGTTCCAGCGCAGTGTTTGAGTGTGTGTTGCAGTTCCAGCGCAGTGTTTGAGAGTGTGTTGCAGTTCCAGCGCAGTGTTTGAGTGTGTGTTGCAGTTCCAGCGCAGTGTTTGTGTGTGTTGCAGTTCCAGCGCAGTGTTTGAGAGTGTGTTGCAGTTCCAGCGCAGTGTTTGAGTGTGTTGCAGTTCCAGCGCAGTGTTTGTGTGTGTTGCAGTTCCAGCGCAGTGTTTGAGAGTGTGTTGCAGTTCCAGCGCAGTGTTTGAGTGTGTGTTGCAGTTCCAGCGCAGTGTTTGTGTGTGTTGCAGTTCCAGCGCAGTGTTTGAGTGTGTTGCAGTTCCAGCGCAGTGTTTGTGTGTGTTGCAGTTCCAGCGCAGTGTTTGTGTGTGTTGCAGTTCCAGCGCAGTGTTTGAGTGTGTGTTGCAGTTCCAGCGCAGTGTTTGTGTGTGTTGCAGTTCCAGCGCAGTGTTTGAGTGTGTTGCAGTTCCAGCGCAGTGTTTGTGTGTGTTGCAGTTCCAGCGCAGTGTTTGAGTGTGTGTTGCAGTTCCAGCGCAGTGTTTGTGTGTGTTGCAGTTCCAGCGCAGTGTTTGTGTGTGTGTTGAAGCTCCAGCGCAGTATTTGAGTGTGTGTTTCTCCGCAGGCGTTCGCTGAGGAGCTTCACGCTCGCGTCCGCAGGGACTGGTGGGGTTACAGCGGAGAGGAGGACCTGTCGACCTCTGACCTCCACAGGCTGCGCTACGATGGCATCCGCCCGGCCGCGGGGTATCCCAGTCAGCCCGACCACACCGAGAAACTCACCATGTGGAAACTGGCCGACATTCAGGAGAAAACCGGTACGGTAGCAGAGGCGCGTCAGTGCTGCGCTCCCATTGGCCGTGTGTCTCGCATCGGTGTGTGTGCTCAGGCCTCGTCCACACTAACACTTCCGTTTGCAAACACATCGTTTTCTCTCCGCTTCGTCTTCCGGCGACACTGAGACGGCGTTTTATCAATGAAAACGAACCTTTTTGAAAACGCTCTCCAAAGTGGATAAATGTGAAAACACCTTAAATACAGGTATGTACAAACGATGGAAGTTTAGTCATGTGACGCATATTGTACCAATAGATATTCATGTTTATGCCGGTGTTGTGCCTGTTGTATTCACTTTCACACTGTTGCTGAAATATGTAAGTTCACACACTCTTCACATCAGTCCTGCACAGGCGACAGAAGTCACTCGCATCTGCTGTCGAAACACGAGAACAGTTTCAGCGCTTTAGACCAAACATATAATAGTGAGTGAGAGCGACCTGGACCATCATGGCTAAATAAAATGATCCTGACAGAAGAATTGCGCGATAACTCTATTATTTATTGTTCCGTCTGTCTCATCTCAGGGCTTCTGTGAGGGTTTACGCATGCGCAGTAAAGGGGAATTTACCGTTTTCCGAAAGTTTCTCATCCGCACTGAGACGCCTGAAACGCTAGAGTGGACGGAGAGTGTTTTTAAACGATAACGCCGTTTTCACATGTATCGGGATTACTGTAGACGTGGCCTGAGCTGTGATTGGTCGGTCCTGTAGACTGCACACACGGCTCACTCACACATCGGCTGCTTTCGTTTGTTTGTGTGCTTATGAAGTTTGAGTATGCCCTATCCCGTGTGTCTTCATGTTCCGGCAGGAATCGCTCTGACCGAGTCTCTGGCCATGACTCCCGCCGCATCCGTGTCCGGCCTCTACTTCTCCAACCCCAAATCCTGTTATTTCGCTGTGGGAAAAGTGACTAGAGAGCAGGTACGAGCCTCGCGGGGAACAGCAGACAGTGCTGAATGACGGACCCTCTGAGTTTGTTTCAGCAGGTTCATGTGAAAAATTCCCAGATTTTTTTATTTATTTAAATAATTATAATTATTTTCGTAAGACTAAAACTCATCTTTGATCACCAAAATGACATATTTAAACGTTTTTTTTCCACTTCATGTCTTAAAATATCTTGAATGTACCTCGCCTCATTTAGTATGCATGGTTCTATGAATATGCAAATGAGCCCCGCCTCCACTCACTCACTCGGCTCAGAGATCCACTGGTTGACGATCACACGTTGATCTGATTGGTTACAAGGTCGTTTGTGACGTCAGAAACACCAGCGATTTCAAACCGTGTGTTTGAGACTGTCTTTGGTTCACTGCAGTTTTAAGGAGGAGATACTCAGCAATGCTGTCGACTTATGAACTTACACACGGTGTGTCTTAAAGCATATTAAAAACACCACATAGACACATAAACAACATTAAATGCTGGAGATTCAACACAGGGGGACTTTTGTAAAATGCATTAAAGGTATTCATAATGTTCGTTATAATGCATTGTATCTTTTCATAAATAATTATAACCACAGTTAAAATGCATTATAATATTTTCAGATTCCTCCTTTCATCTGAAATGGGTTGTTTGTCTTGTGTTTTAATGCATTATACTTTCTAAAGGTGTTCAATAAATAGAACGAATATCTATTATAACTTATTCATGAGATCATACAATGCAATATAAGGGGCGTTACAAAGCATAAATAATGCATTAACAATACTTTTAGAATGCATTATATTAAGGCTTTAAGCTAATTAGCCATTAGTTGACCCTGAATAATCCCGGGTCATGCGCACACTGCACCGGGTCATGCTCGCACTGCACCGGGTCATGCTCACACTGCACCGGGTCATGCTCACACTGCACCGGGTCAACACTGCACGGGTCATGCGCACACTGCACCGGGTCATGCTCACACTGCACCGGGTCATGCGCACACTGCACCGGGTCATGCTCACACTGCACCGGGTCATGCGCACACTGCACCGGGTCATGCTCACACTGCACCGGGTCATGCTCACACTGCACCGGGTCATGCTCACACTGCACCGGGTCATGCTCACACTGCACCGGGTCATGCTCACACTGCACCGGGTCATGCTCACACTGCACGGGTCATGCTCACACTGCACCGGGTCATGCTCACACTGCACCGGGTCATGCTCACACTGCACCGGGTCATGCTCACACTGCACCGGGTCATGCTCACACTGCACCGGGTCATGCTCACACTGCACGGGGTCATGCTCACACTGCACCGGGTCATGCTCACACTGCACCGGGTCATGCGCACACTGCACCGGGTCATGCTCACACTGCACCGGGTCATGCTCACACTGCACCGGGTCATGCTCACACTGCACGGGTCATGCGCACACTGCACGGGTCATGCGCACACTGCACCGGGTCATGCTCACACTGCACGGGTCATGCTCACACTGCACGGGTCATGCTCACACTGCACGGGTCATGCTCACACTGCACCGGGTCATGCTCACACTGCACCGGGTCATGCTCACACTGCACGGGTCATGCTCACACTGCACGGGTCATGCTCACACTGCACGGGTCATGCTCACACTGCACGGGGTCATGCTCACACTGCACCGGGTCATGCTCACACTGCACGGGGTCATGCGCACACTGCACGGGTCATGCTCACACTGCACCGGGTCATGCTCACACTGCACCGGGTCATGCGCACACTGCACGGGTCATGCTCACACTGCACGGGTCATGCTCACACTGCACGGGTCATGCGCACACTGCACCGGGTCATGCGCACACTGCACGGGTCATGCGCACACTGCACCGGGTCATGCTCACACTGCACGGGTCATGCTCACACTGCACCGGGTCATGCGCACACTGCACGGGTCATGCTCACACTGCACCGGGTCATGCTCACACTGCACCGAGTCATGCTCACACTGCACCGGGTCATGCTCACACTGCACCGGGTCATGCTCACAC
>JARWKJ010000018.1:515517-528017 GCA_029959095.1 Rhinichthys osculus | reverse complement strand
TAAAGGTCTTGTGTGCGCTGTCCCGTGTTCGCAAGCAGAGGGCGCCCTGCTGCTGCCGCACGCTCATCTGCATAACCCCGCCCTCTGAGTATGCCAGCCGTCCAATGAGAGCGCGGCAGGAGACACCCGTTACACCCGCATCAGAGCCGCGGTCGCGCGCCTGAGAGCTTCATCTGTCCAGCGAGAGGCTCCGAACCCGCGCCGAACCATGACGGACGGAGAGGCCGAAGATGAGATCCAGTTCTTGCGGACCGTGAGTACACGCGTGTGTGTGTGTGTGTGTGTGTGTGTGTGTGTGTGTGTGCGCGCGCGCGCCGCAGTGGTGCTGATGCTGCGGGAGTCACCGGCATCCGTCCGGATCTGTTGAACGTGGGTGTGAGGAAACTGAGCGTTTATGCAGTGCGTGTGTGTGTGTGTGTGTGTGTGTGTGTGTGTGTGTGTGTGTGTGTGTGTGTGCCAGCTGCAGTCCTGATGAAGACAGTGTTCAGCTCCACCGCAGACACACACTGTTTACTCTGATGTCATGCTGCATAAATACTGCAGATTGGGTTGAATCAGTCCAGTGCGTATCGATAGATCGTTATTGATCAGTGTGGGAAATGTGGTGCATTAACAGTCAGATGATACAGCAGATCCAGGACCTGCACAATAACACAGAGAGCGGATGATTGATCGGATGCGGACTGTATTGATTGTGAGGTGCTGAGCAGGTGCTAGTGGGTCGTGTTATTTAAGGATGCAAACACTGAAGTTAAAGGGTGAAAGCTGCACTGATCAATCTGTCATGCTCATTATTCTTCGACTGGTCTGATATGGATGCATCAATAATAATACGGCGAGGTCGTATCGCCGGCGCTTCTTTGCATTCCTCAGTGTCGTCAGTGCAGATGTTGTGCAGCGCTGGACTTGGGTTCTGTTGGTCTAGAACCTCATGCATCAGTTCTGCCCGGATTCGATCTGTTAAGTTGTTGTTGCAGCACAGAATCCCCTGATGAAGAGATAGAAGTGTTCATCGTGCAGCACAAACACACAGCAGGAAATCATTACCCAGCATTACATGTTGAAAATGGCATTGATTCCCCTCCGCCTGTAACAGCTCAATGCAGCGCGGGCCAGACAGAGCCAAACGCTCTCAGATCGCTGTATGAGGAAGATGAAGATGATGAAGATGCATCTGAACCTCGGGAAGCCTGTCTGGTCATCTTCACCTCGATATCTCAAAATAATGAACAAAGAAATGAAACCTGGTTTAGAATCAGTAAGATTGAAGATTAAGAATTTTTTTGCATTGTGACATTATATTTATGATCATATACAGTATATGCATACACTACCGTTCAAAAGTTTGGGGTCGGTAAGATGTGTCTGAAAGAGTCTCTTCTGCTCATCAAAGCTGCTTTTATTTGATCAAAAATACAGTAAAACAGTGAAATATTATTGTAATGTAAATCAGCTGTTCTCTATGTGAATATACAGAAAAGTGTAATTTATTCCTGTGATCAAAGCTGAATGTTCAGCATCATTACTCCAGTCTTCAGTGTCACATGATCCTTCAGAAATCACTCTAATATGAGGATCTGATGCTCAAGACACATTTATGATTATTATCAGTGTTGAAAACAGTTGTGCTGATTCAGATTTTATTTTTCAGGATTCTTTGATGAATAGGAAGTTCAAGAGAACAGCATTTATGTGAAATAGTGTCATTCCATGTCAAATCAAGCCAATATTTTTTCAGGAGAAAGACACATAAATAGTGATGAAAGCCAAAATATTAAATGTCATGAATGTATATCAAGATTATTTATTACATTATTTATTCTTCAGTCATTCTCCTTTAAACACAACAGTATCAGCTGAGCCTGTTTTTAAAGTTTTTGACCATTGAAATGAGTAAAATTCTACAAATTGAACGTGCAGTCACATTGGGATCCCCATATCTATGCGATTGAACCATATAGGACATTAAAAGTGAAGATTTCAAAAGAAATGTAAAATCATATTGAGATATCTTTAAGACTTCTTGATTTACAGGCAGGCAAACTTGAGGCTGAAAAACACAAGCAGTGCTTTTTCCCATGTTTGAACGGCCACCGTTGGAATATAACGCAGCACAGATTGCTAAAGTCAACAGATGTGCCTAACAGGCCTTCCGGTGTGTGTGTAACCCTGGTGTAGTGATGCTGCGTGTGTTTGCAGTCATTGCCCCGCTCATGCACATCTCAGGAGAAAACGACAAAACGCTGGATTATGCAGCAAATATACATACATGACATTTAATATTTTACCTTTCTTCTTCATTTATGCATTTCTTTCACCAAAAAAAATTTAGAATCTTTTGTAGAATTATAAATGTCTTTACTGTCATTTTTGATCAATGTACTTACACTACCATTCAAAACTAAGTCTAAATGTGTGTGTATATTATCTGTCTATCTATCTATCTATCTATCTATCTATCTATCTATCTATCTATCTATCTATCTATCTATCTATCTATCTATCTATCTGTCTGTCTGTCTGTCTGTCTGTCTGTCTGTCTATCTATCTATCTAATGCATTCAGATGGACTGCATTAATGAGGATGAAACTGAAACATGTTCAATAGTTCTGAACAGATTATCCTCATTTTCTCTAGGCAGCGTATAGTGTTTCTGTTTCTCTGAGCCGCACATGTTTGTGTGAGACGTGTCTGATGTAATCTTACAGACCGGAGTCCTGCAGTGTAACCTGGGAAAGAGATTCTGTAACCGCAGCGTCAAACCGCCTCGCTGCTCTCCTCTGCCTCTCCTCTGCCTCTCTTCTGTCTCTCTCTCCACACAACATTCAAATTTGATAAGATTCTCCTGTTATATAATCGAGAGGGAAGATAAACGAGCAGAGGAGTGCGGCGCTGTCTCTCTCTCTCCTGTCTCTCTCTCTCTCTCCTGTCTCTCTCAGAGTTTGACCTGAAAACACACAGACGTGTCTCGAACACACGACCTCACCGTCCACGGACACATGGAGTTGAGCCGCTCTGATTGGACGCCTGTCAGCCAATTGCAGCCACCAGTTTCAGTTTTGTTTGATCTCAAGTCATTTGTTACACTTCAAAGCAGATTTACTGTATCCTGACATGTATCATATACTGACAATGACTTCTGGTAATGAGTGTCTATGAACTCTACAGTGATGCCGAACTCATTTTTGGTTATTCAATTATTTTCTGATTTTTTAAGTAGTTTTGGAAGAACTTCCTTTGGTCAATTTACATATTCAAAGTAAGTGAAATCTAAATGGCATATATGTGAATCTATCTACCCATATCTATTTAGCATATGCAGATTCCTCTGGCCAGGGCTGTTGGTCAGAGAGTGTGTGTAAGTCATGAGCATCGTGTAGAGCCTGTTCTAGGCGTACCGTAGTATCGCTCGATTATCTGAAGTTGGTAATAATTAATGGTCACACCTCAGGGATCACACGATGAATCTTCTGGTTAGGGAAGCTCTGGTTAGTGCTGATGCATGTGGTTTTGGTCACCTGTGATGTCATGACATCATCTCAGCTCAGCTGTGATTGGGCCGTAGGGTCAGTGCAAGTGATCACATGACTGAGATTGAGAGCAGAGACAACAGAACATTAAACCTTGTGAAAGAGTTCCTGAAGGTGTCTATGTAGTGACCACTGATGAGTGGAGGAACTCGTCCTGATGGTGATGTGTCGAGCCGAGACCTGTGTGTGTGTGTGTGTGTGTGTGAGAGAGAGAGTGTGTGTTTAATAGAGTAGAGTCACTGCAGGTTTGTCTGATTTACTGTGTAATTAAGAGACAGAGAAACAGAGAGAGAGAGGAAGAGTTTCTCGCTCTGGTGTCACTGTGATGTAGTGCTGGTGAACCTGTGTGTGTGTGTGTGTGTGTGTGTGTGTGTGTGTGTGGCCTGGCCTACATTACGGGGACAATATGTCCCCACAAAGATGGCAATATCTGCTTTTGGGGACACTTTTTGATCCACAATTAGAAAACAATATTATAATACATACAGAATGAGTTTTTTTTGAAAATGTAAAAACGAGCTTTGTATGATGGTTAGGTTTAGGGGTCAGGTGTGTGTGTGTGTGTGTGTGTGTGTGTATGTGTGTGAGAGAAAGAGTGAGTGAGTGAGTGTGTGTGTGAGTGTATGTGTGTGTGTGTGTGTGTGTGTGTGTGTGTGTTAGGGATGGGACGATTACCGGTTTCACGATAAACCATGATAAAATGTACTGACGGTTAGTATTATCATTTAAAGTTTAATTATCATTAAAACCGTGTTTGATTATCGTGATTTTAATAACTCACTGTAAATCCTGTTCAGCCAGCAACAGTCTGACGCAGCGCACAATGTTTTTTTTGTTTTTTTTACTCGAGAAGGAATGGTGGAAGGCAGTGACAGCGCTCGGGAGATTTTCCAGGCTTTTAAGAGGACCAAATCTGAGGTGTGGTCATATTTTGGCTTTTACAAAAGTCTTGAGGGAAACTTGATCGAGGATGGTCACCCTGTCTGCCGAACAAAAAGTCGCTGGAATAGAAACACTTCAAATCTGCCGAGTCGTCTTGTCATCACCCAGTGTTGTATAGCGAACGCAATACCAAAACTACGTCTGGGAAATAATTGGGCACAAAATGTTGTTTTGAGTTGAAATATTTTCTTTCACTCACTTGAAATGGACGTGAAGCTTCCGCGAAGAAAAGTTTGTAGTAAGTGGCTTTGAGCCAAAGACGAACGAACAACTTCAAACAAGACTAAGAGTGACATTTTAAGGGATATTAATGTAGGCTATAGATTCATTGTACACTTATTACACCGATTTTTTTTATATACTTTTTTATACCACATAATTACAGGGACATATTGAATTGAAATTAAAGGTGCAATGTGTAACATTTTTGAGTATCTATTAACAGAAATGCAATATGACATCCATAACTATGTGTTCAGTGGTGTATAAAGAACTTACTTAATAAACCGTAATGTTTTTATTACCTTAGAATGAGGCATTTATATCTACATAGGCGCGGGAATCCCCTTCTATGAAGGTCGCCATATTGTGACGTCATGTTTCTACCGTAGCCGACAGCGAACACACAGCGTTACAGAGCGCGTTTCGTCACTACATTGAAAAAGAAGCCGCAGGAAGCTAGAAGAAGCTAGTCATAAACACCGTGAGTAGTGACTTTTCCCTTGTCAGTGGTGTAAATATGTAGTTGGATTGTTTCATGTAACTTAATTCTTCTCCCTCGCTGTGTTATGGCTTTGCTAAGTGGGGATAAATGTGCTGGTTAAGTTCGTGAGACAGCTGATTAGTAGGCTACTCTTGTCATTGACTGTAAAACAGTTACAGGAATCACCAACCCGTCGATCTTGGAAGCATTTTAAGTCGATCGAGTTTCCAAAATCAGAGAAGAAAAGCCTATTGTGTGTAGTAAGTGGTGTCTAGGGGAGGCGGAGGCGCGCGCGCTGTCACAATCACGTCATTTTTGCCGCACGCACCTTTGGGCTCATGCGGACGCGTCGAGTTTAAACAAGGCTTTACGCTTTAACCAGCTCAGCCACAGTAACAGCTCATATTAGCCAGCTAAACTTTTACTACCCTGTTAGAAAAAATATATTGTTGCATAGTTTCATGTGGTTCTTCTCCCTCGCTGTATTATGGGTTTGCTTTGTGGGGAGAATGTGCTGGTTACGCTCGTGAGACAATCAGCTGATTACTATTATTATATTATGTAAGGTGCATTGTGTAATATTTCTGAGGATCTATTGACAGAGATGCAATTTAAAATCCATAACTAGGTTTTCAGTGGTGTATAAAGACCTTACTTAATGAACCGTTATGTTTTTATTACCTTAGAATGAGACATTTATATCTACATAGGCGCGGGAATCCCCTTCTATGAAGGTCTGAAGGTATGTTTCTACCGTAGCCGAAAGCGAACAAACAGCGCTAAAGAAACCTCATTGCTTGACTTACTACTCTCTGCTGCTGACTCAGACGACGACATATTTTGTCTTACGTCGGCCACCGTAGCTTCTCTTTGGAGTTTGAAAACCGAGGGATAGGCCGCGAGTGACTTGTTGTTTGCAATTTGCAAGTTTCACCACTAGATGCCGCTAAAAATCCCACACTGCACCTTTAATGTGTTAAATCTTACCTGTTTAGAAATCCATTTTGTACAGCGTACAAAACAATCGTTCAGACAAGATGATCACAACAACATTATCAAACTCTGTAAACAATAAATCAACTCTGATTTCATTTTCAATACAATAAAAAACGGTAGACGCAAGACGGCAAGTTGTATTTGAATGAAACAAGAGCGCTCGCGTCCGTTGTGATATGGATGCGCGTGGTGTAATTATGGGTTGCTATTGACGACGGGCATTATAAAGAAGGAAATGGCACAGAATAGAATCTTGCTTAAAAAACTGCATAGAGCTGCTTATTTATTTGTTGTTTGTTGATTTTCAAATATAAAACTTGTTGAAATGTTTTCAGTGTGAGCATCAGTTCTTTTTGAACACTTTCATCTCATTTGAACAAAACCGTGATAATATTGATAATCACGATAATTTTGGACACTGTAATCGTGATATGAAATTTTCATACCGTCCCATCCCTAGTGTGTGTGTGTGTGTATATATATGTGAGTGTGTGTGTGTGTGTGTGTGTGTGTGTGTATGTGTGCATGTTGATGATGTCGGCGCCCATCTGCCTCTTTCAGCTATACGGAAGCATTGCATTCTGGGTGAACCGCACAGACTGCCCCAAACACACAGACAGCGCCGCAGCCGTCACACACGTGTCCGTGCGTGAGGTCATGTGATCCAGGTGAACGAGTGCGATGAGTGAACTAGAGACCATGTGACCGGATGCAGCATTTGTGCGCTTGCCTTCAACGAATGTACACACAACTAGAGGCTGTTTTTAGTGCTTATGTTTATGTTTACATGCACTCGTTATCATCACTGCAAATGAATCCAGTCTGAGTTCAGATTCTGAAAGTTCTGTTAATATGAACCCCTAAACTCTGCGATCTGATTCAGATATTGGACACGTGTTCAGTCTAATCTGAACAAAACAGCAGCGCATGCATAGAATTACATGTTGTCGTTCATCAGTTGTGTTTGCTTTTTCTTTTGTTTTAGCAAGTATGCTAAAATATCCAAGCTGGGTCCCAAATGATGTTTTATAAGGTTGTTTTGTCATCCAGCATCATAGTCTGGTGTTCTTCCCCTCCGATGCATGACCAGTGAGTTCATGAAGCGTCGGGCGTTCGCTTCGTTTAGTCGGTTAATTACCGGCATCATCTGGGCAGGTGAAGTGCACTTAAAGACCCGCGTGATGCACTACTGACGCGATCTATACACACTGGCATAGGATAGTGCAGAAGAGTGTGTGCATTGGGACACTCCTGTCCTTCACTATATACTATCAGTCAAAAGATTTGCATCAGTAAGAATGTTTTTAAAAGAAGTCTCTTCTACTCACCAAGGCTGCATTTATTTGATTAAAAAAACAGTAATATTGTGGAATATTTTTGTAATGTAAATCATCTGTTTTCTATGTGAATATACAGTAAAGTGTAATTTATTCCTGTGATCAAAGCTGAATTTTCAGCATCATTACTCCAGTCTTCAGTGTCACATGATCCTTCAGAAATCACTCTAATATGAGGATCTGATGCTCAAGACACATTTATGATTATTATCAGTGTTGAACACAGTTTTTCAGGATTGTTTGATGAATAGAAAGTTCAAAAGAACAGCATTTATTTGAAATAGAATCTTTCGAATCTCAACTTCAGTCTGGTTGCCTGAGGTTTAAATGAAGGCTTTTCAATCAATTAGAGCCATTAGTCTGATAATTAACACATGATTAGGTTACATGTAAACATGTTCAGTGTGAGTTGACCTTTGACGTTTGATAACTAGTGGTTTAGTGATGATGCTTGCCACTTGTCCGCTCTAGCCGAGCTCTTTAGGTTTGTTTACATGTAGTTTCATGATTTCTCAGGATAAGACGTGTGACGCACGACTCGGCCAGTTCAGGTTCATTGAGCTCCAGCGCTGTTAAAGTCATGGAAGGGAAGTTACGCCGGTCTCTTCTCCTCTATTGTGTCGTATATCGAGTGAAACGCTTCAGGAACAAGAACACATGTGGGCGGGGCTTGATTGTGTCTGTGAATTGATTGGATGATTGGATGGTGGTTTGCTATTGGCCGATCTCCTGTGAGTGACAGGTTTGTTTCGGCTCCTGTATCAGCAGGTACAGCACATCTTCCACAGCTGAACAAACAGACTTTAATGGAGTGAACGCAGTGACGGACTCAAACACTTTACAGTACAGATGATTTTGGGGTTTGGGTTATGTGTTGATACAATTATATTCATGATAATCAGTAATAATTCACATTGTTTTAAACAATTTTATAATGTTCTGCAGTCCCAGAAATCAGTGTGTGTGTGTGTGTGTGTGTGTGTGTGTGTGTGTGTGTGTGTGTGTGTGTGTGTGTGTGTTTACACTAGTCCTCTGTGTGTGTGTATATCTTTGAAGTGAACAATCCTTTGACCGTGACCTTTCCACTGTAAATGAACCAATGATATGAGCTGATATTCAAAGCTGACCTTTCCAGACAGGAAGTGGAAAACAGGCGCTGAACAGCGGCTGCTGGAGTGGCATGTGATGATCTTCCAGCACTTTTAAAGGAAATATTGATGAATTATCATTGTATAATGTTTGTGAAGTCACTGAGAGAGATCCGTGTCATTCACATGGACGTGTTTGGTGGTGTAATGGGCCGTGTTGACGAAAATAACCCCAGTGGTTATTAATCCCAGAATCCCTGACAGCATTCAAAAGACAACTGAAAACTCATCTCTTCCGGGAGCACTTAACTTAAAAAAAAAAAAAAAAAAAAAAAAAAAAAAAAAAAAAATCCTTTCCTCTAAATCCTCGCTTGCCTGGCTTATGCTACTCCGAGCTATGTCTGAACTTTGTATTTTGAGCACTTCTTGCGTTGCTTTTGCCTCTTCACGATGACTCGCTTGGTTTAGTCCTCAGTTGTAAGTCGCTTTGGATAAAAGCGTCTGCTAAATGACTAAATGTAAATGTAAATGTAAATGTAAGGAGCACTTGTCTTTCCCGCGGCGGTGTTTGTCCATCATCATTCACGCGGCTCAGACATAATGATGAGCGGTGACACCGTTAGTGGCCTCGTTTGTAAAACGCTCCATCAGTCGAGATCAGTGACCGTTTAATCAGCTGTAAGTATGCAGATGGAGACGTCTGTGTCGACCAATCAGCTGCAGAACATCCCAGTCACACTCAACTAACAGACAGAAGTTTGAAATCCTTAAAGTCCCCCTGTAGTCAATCATTGTATCCCTTGGTATCTTTGATCACCAAAATACATTTTTAAATGTTTTTTCCTTAAAAAAAGATTTGTCATGCCTTAAAATATCTTGAATGTAACTCGACACCTTTGCCTCATTTAGTATGCGCGGTTCTATAAATATGCAAATGAGCCCCGCCTCCACTCACTCACTCAGCTCAGAGATCCACTGGTTGACGATCACACGTTGATCTGATTGGTTACAAGGTCGTTTGTGACGTCAGAAACACCAGCGATTTCAAACCGTGTGTTTGAGACTGTCTTTGGTTCACTGCAGTTTTAAGGAGGAGATACTCAGCAATGCTGTCGACTTATGAACTTACACACGGTGTGTCTTAAAGCACATTAACAACACCACACAGACACATAAACAACATTAAACGCTGGAGATTCAACACAGGGGGACTTGAACATTTTTTTATGTTGTTGAGAGAGTCTCTTCTGCTCACCAAAGCTGCATTTATTTGATCAAAACTGCAGTAAAAAGTTGAAATATTATTCCAATATAAAACATTTTTTTTTCTATGTGAATATACAGTAAAGTGTAATTTATTCCTTGTGATCAAAGCTGTATTTTCAGCATCATTACTCCAGTCTTCAGTGTCACATGATCCTTCAGAAATCACTCTAATATGATGATCTGATGCTCAAGAAACATTTATGATTATTATCAGTGTTGAAAACAGTTTTGCTGATTCAGATTTACTCTACCATATACAGTATATACACTCACCTAAAGGATTATTCGGAACACCTGTTCAATTTCTCATTAATGCAATTATCTAATCAACCAATCACATGGCAGTTGCTTCAATGCATTTAGGGGTGTGGTCCTGGTCAAGACAATCTCCTGAACTCCAAACTGAATGTCAGAATGGGAAAGAAAGGTGATTTAAGCAATTTTGAGCGTGGCATGGTTGTTGGTGCCAGACGGGCCGGTCTGAGTATTTCACAATCTGCTCAGTTACTGGGATTTTCACACACAACCATTTCTAGGGTTTACAAAGAATGGTGTGAAAAGGGACAAACATCCAGTATGCGGCAGTCCTGTGGGCGAAAATGCCTTGTTGATGCTAGAGGTCAGAGGAGAATGGGCCGACTGATTCAAGCTGATAGAAGAGCAACTTTGACTGAAATAACCACTCGTTACAACCGAGGTATGCAGCAAAGCATTTGTGAAGCCACAACACGCACAACCTTGAGGCTGATGCGCTACAACAGCAGAAGACCCCACTGGGTACCACTCATCTCCACTACAAATAGGAAAAAGAGGCTACAATTTGCAAGAGCTCACCAAAATTGAACAGTTGAAGACTGGAAAAATGTTGCCTGGTCTGATGAGTCTCGATTTCTGTTGAGACATTCAGATGGCAGAGTCAGAATTTTGCGTAAACAGAATGAAAACATGGATCCATCATGCCTTGTTACCACTGTGCAGGCTGGTGGTGGTGGTGTAATGGTGTGGGGGATGTTTTCCTGGCACACTTTAGGCCCCTTAGTGCCAATTGGGCATCGTTTAAATGCCACGGCCTACCTGAGCATTGTTTCTGACCATGTCCATCCCTTTATGGCCACCATGTACCCATCCTCTGATGGCTACTTCCAGCAGGATAATGCACCATGTCACAAAGCTCGAATCATTTCAAATTGGTTTCTTGAACATGACAATGAGTTCACTGTACTAAAATGGCCCCCACAGTCACCAGATCTCAACCCAATAGAGCATCTTTGGGATGTGGTGGAACGGGAGCTTCGTGCCCTGGATGTGCAGCCGACAAATCTCCATCAACTGCAAGATGCTATCCTATCAATATGGGCCAACATTTCTAAAGAATGCTTTCAGCACCTTGTTGAATCAATGCCACGTAGAATTAAGGCAGTTCTGAAGGCGAAAGGGTATTAGTATGGTGTTCCTAATAATCCTTTAGGTGAGTGTATATGTGTGTATGTACTAGCCTACATGTATTTGTATATTTATTAGGGATGTCCCGATTAGGGCTGCAACAAACGATTATTTTGATAATTGATTAATCTAACGATTATTAGAACGATTGATCGACTAATCGTCGATTATTCCGCAGACTAATCAGTAAGTTTGGAACGATTATTTAGCTTTTCCAATTAGTTAAAACATTGAGTTATACATATTCTAACTATAATATAAAAGAAGGAAATCACTTCAGCTTTTGAAATAGTTGTTTTAATGAACTTTGAGCCAACTAAACAGGTCATTCTCTTTAAGTTTTCAGATTGCGGTCCAACTCAAATCACACACAAATGCTCTCTAAGCATTGTTTAATAGGCCCACTGCTTTTCTTAGAACTGAAACAGAAAAAGGGACATTTAATTCAGGACACAAAGAATAGTAAAATATTGATCTGCAAACAATTATTATAAGTATAAAATTACAATCTTTTTTTACATGACAATTGAGCTGACAAAGACGTTCTCATTCACCTTTTAATTTACAGTATGAAAAAGTAACTGCCATGATATTCTTCCTATATCATAGGAAGGATATAACATCTCGTTTTGTAAGTATTCATGATTAATGAACAAAATACAGGCAAGTGATAAGACTATAATAATACCTAATGTTACAATAATAAAAACAGCCCTGACTCGTAAGCTCGATCAAGCTTTATTCTGTGCAATAGAATAAATAAGTCATCACATTACTGTAATTATATTACTATTGATAATATTATTACTATTATTAGTAGTATTGCATTCTCTAATAAAGAGATTTACCGCTGGTTAGTAAGCTCCAGCTGGAGAACACTCTCCTCTCACCGGCTCCTCTTGTGCCGGGATGTTTCCTCTTGCACACATGCATGTTGTGCTCCCGTGAAAAGCAAGTTCCGCCTTGCATGTATTGCACACGACAGCATTCTTGATTTTAAGTTTTGTGAAACTTTCCCAAACCTTGCTAGTTCGGATTCGTTTGCACTGTCATAATTCGCGCTGTTTATTTTTCTACCGCAATAGCATTTGTAAGGGCTGCACTACACTAGCGCTGCAGCGCCGTAGCGGTCAAATCGCGATATTGCAGGCCCTTACATTAGGTCACGTGAGATCAGACGACTACTCGACAACA
>JARWKJ010000018.1:461160-510417 GCA_029959095.1 Rhinichthys osculus | reverse complement strand
GATGGGAAAATGCACAAATACAAAAGGGCCATTGAGACCACGATAAGGACATAAGTGCAGAGACAAAAATATAGGAGCATTAAGGCATACAGGGCATTTAAAATTAAATACCGCAAGGAATAAATGTAAACTGTAAAAACCATCACTACAACAGGGCACAAAAAAAAGGGACTTTACACAAAAGTGCCCCAATACAAAAAAATGGTATAAAAGACAGTATCAAAAGACTAACTTCCAGAACGAAAAAAAAATTAAAATAAAAAATGAACATAGGCCATAATTTGACAATCATAAACTTAAACAAATGGTGCATTGAAGAGGACACAAGGACATAAATCAATATTAATGATGAAAAGGAGCACAAAGGTTAAAATAAAGTGGCATAAAGCCACTTTTAAACCATTTTGAGAAGCACTATACAACTAAAATTGACTAAAACAAATAGGACAAAGGCATAAATACAAGTAGTTTAAATGGGAAAGGGAAAAGAGGTATGGAATTATTACAAGATAAAATAAATGCAAAGAATGGCAAACTTACAAATTACAATCCAAAATCACATATAGTACACATCGACATCAACAAGAACAAACTTCAAGACTGAGTTTTTATTTTTTATTTAAACAGATTAACATTGACATTCAATTAATGCATCAATATATAAACACCCCTAAAACTTTAACAGCCACATTGTTAAATACACCTCTGTCAGTATTACAACCCCATTTCCAGAAACATTGTAAAATGCAATAAGATCAAGAATCTGTGATTTGTTCATTCTCTTGAAACTTTTTATACTGACAAAAGTTACAAAAAAAATTTGGAAAACTTTCATTGGCCAACATGATTGTATTTTGTAAATATAAACAGATTTTGATGGCTGCAAAAAAAAGTTGGAACAGAGGCAAAAAAAAAAAAAAAAAAAACTTCCAAGTACTTTAAAATAATTTTGAAAATTTTAATAAGAGGGTTAAGGTTTACAAATGGGGTATTACAAATTACACAAAGTGGCATATGGGCACAAGAAAAATCATAAAAGGGTAGAAACAAAAAGGTTAACAAAGGCTTTAACAAAAACAGAACATGGAAACAAAAATATGGACCATAACCCAAGTACAAAAAGACTTTAAAATAAAAACAAACAAAACAAAGTATAACAAAATACTTCCAAAGATTTACAATATAAGGAGGGGCAAACAATGGCATAAAAGGCAGACATGAAATTGCATGAAAGGTATATAATAAAAAAACAATGGGTTAAAAAAACCATTAGGTGTCACCCACCAGAATGACTAACATCGAGGCCAAAATGGCTCTTTAGTCTGATTAACTGTACAGCCAGCAATGCCATTAAAACACTGCATTCAGTCTATTACAATTTAACACATTCATTAAACATAAATTAAATTTATTACAGTCAATAAATGAGGTGCTCATAAATGCCTACTGGGCAAACTATTAAATGGTTCAATATCAAGAAAAAAGTTCTTAATTCAATGTTCAATTGAGGATTAAAATAAAGCAAGTCCCTTTACGCCTTTTAGGTACACAAAGACAGTCCTTATTAGAAATGGTTCAAATTCAAACCACTAAATCTGAAGAGATGTGGGATAAACACCCTACAAGCTTTGTGTGGGCTGTAGCTGAATGTTACTCTTTTCCAGTGACAATTAAAAACCAATTAACTACTCACCCATTTCCAGTGACAATAAAGCATCAAAAAAAAAAAAGAAAAAAAAAAAGAAAAAAAAAGTGAAGACTAAAGAAATCCAAGAATGAAAAAATATATACATACTATGCCAAAACTATACAGTTTCTTTCAAATCTCCCAAAAAAAAAAGTACATTAAAAATACAAATATAGGCAGGGTAAATAATCTACAAAACAAATTAAGCAAAGTGAAAAAGGTCACAGACAGGGCTTAGATTATGCCAGGATCAGGCCTTAGCTAAATTAGGCTAAAATATAAACATACATTAAGATGAAAAAAGCATTACCAGTTTGTATCTTGAAACAGAATAATGGTACTGACATTATGATATGTGTCAGTGCAAGTTGCTTTCAGTTAAAACAGCACAAACATGCATTGAAGTCTGCAGAGGTGGAAAGTAACGAATTACATTTACTCGCGTTACGTAATTGAGTAGTTTTTTTGTGTACTTCTACTTTTCTATGTAGTTTTTAAAATCGGTACTTTTACTTTTACTTAAGTATGTTTTCTTTGAAGTATTGTACTTCGCTACATTTGAAATCATATCCGTTACTGAGTAAAAAATAATAAAAGAAAAAAAAAAACACACTCCGGAAACTACAGCATTGATTGAAGGGCGGGAGAACAAACGCGCAAAAAAGATGACGCAGACACAGCTGAAGCTGAAACCGAAGCGCCAAGCGAATTATGGCCAGTATGAAAATACTTTGTAGAAAAAAAGTGTGGTTGTCCTCGAGGATAGATATCCAATTTGCAAAAAAATGTGGACGCAAAGTGGCTGCAAAAGGAGGATATAGGACACCATCCCTCCTGCAGATAAAGGTATGTCCCGGTGATGCAGAGGGAACCCCGGAATCCAGTCATGAAAATGAAATTTACATAACGCAGATGTCACGTAAAACACGCAAAATAATGGATGGATGAATACATGGAAAGTAGAACTGTGCAATAAATCCAGTCGCGACATGGTCTGTGAATATTTAAGCTTAGCACAAAAATACTGCATGTAAATATAACCCTATTTGTTCTGCTGAGCTGCGCCGCTTTGTCTACTACATACTCAAGTACGCGTGACATTCAGAGTCTCACAAACAATTTGAGGATATGAATACATGAACATTTCCAGAGCTGCTCTGAGAGAACGCCTAATGAGCATTTTCATAGTTTTATTTGAGATAAACCCTTGTCAAATACACTTTGAAACACTTTTTTACACTTTTGGTCTTCACTACAACCCGTCAAAATAAAAGTTTGGTTTTACTAGGAGAAATTATAGGACAGAAATATATTACTATTATACAATAGAACGTAGCCTACTTCTTTAAATAATAATAACAACAACAATAATAATACATTTTATTTAAACATTATTTAAAGGAATATATTTTTGTCCATGGTTTAATTTAGTAAATCTGTTTTTGCAGCGCTTCCCCAAAAAATAAAAGGACACAATTTTAAATTTACATTTGATTACAACCGGTTTTGATAATATATTTGGATTAAATCATAAAAAAAAAACATTAATTTTCTGAATAAAATACATTTCATAGGACAATATTTTTCTTAAACATTTTCATAAATTATTACATGTTAAAAATAAGTTGTTAATCTAATTCATTATCAATTATCAAATTTAATTGATTAGACATGTTTTATTGACATTTTAATAAACAAAACAAACAAATGGTTTCAAGTTTGTTATAATAAAAGCATTTGTTCAACCCCCCAAAAAAAATCCTGTTTTCATTAAAGGGGCACTTCACCTCTGGAAAGATGAATGTGTATTTAAAATGGGTAGAAGAAATGAGCACGGTAATTTGAAAATACTACAGGTTTTCTACTGATACAAAGCTTAATGCTAAATCCTGAAGTGACCCTTTAATTTAACTGTCATTTTAACTGATGATGATAAATAATAATACCCATAATTTAATAATACAGTTTATTTATTTATTAATTGATTAATACTGTAAACCGTGATATTTTCTGAGACGTTATCATACTGTGAAAATCTCATACCATTACAAGCCTACACGGGAGAGTCCCCCACCCCCGCTGTTAAAAAAGTTACTCAGTAACTTTTACTCTGAGTACATTTTAAATGAGCTACTTTTTACTTTTACTTGAGTAGATTTTTAGACCAGTACTTTTACTTGTACTTAAGTAAAATTTAATTGAAGTAGTAGTACTTTTACTTGAGTAGAATATTTTATTACTCTTTCCACCTCTGGAAGTCTGAGACTAGGCTTAAGCCCTGTCTGTGAAAGCAGAACATATACAGACCAACCTTCATCAGCTTTCTCACTCCCCAGCTTCCATCCCAGACTGACCATCCTGTGCAAATTCAGCTTCAGGGCATTTATACTCATGGGCACAACCATTGATAGACATACAAACAACCAGGAATTAAATTCACCAAACAACCAAATCTCAATATAAAAAGCTTTTTGTACATTCCCTAATCCACAAATTTTTATTTTACAGCCATTTATACATATTTGCTAATTGAAAAAACTGTTTAATTTTTAAACAACAAACAACCCCCTTCATCCTCTACACTTGGTGTCTTCCACCTCCCATGATGCACCACAGCAAAGATATAAAAGTGAATTCCATATGGTGTTCTGGTTTTTCAACTAGTACAAGCATGCTATTGCATTCGGTGGCTTTCGGTGGTTTGTTTGAGCTGCTTTTAATGGAATTGTGTAGTAGCCAAGCTCAACTGTGACTGTAAGTTTTACTCTTAAGTTGAAATTTAGAAAGATTTAATGTAAAAAGGAAGAAATTATTTTGATCTACTCTTTTGGTCTGTTTTTCATTCACCTGCATCTCCTGATTATCCACCTGCTGCTCGTCTGTCATGTGTTTTCTCTGTCAGGATTTATATGAAATGTAGGTTGGAACTTTCTTAATACTCACTTTCTTAATATATTTGATAAAGGGACTTTTGACCATGTATTAGGCTGTCCACAATGCATTGTGGTTGAAATATAACACGTAGAGCATTAAATAAATCGTTATTGATCAAGTTAAGATTTTAATTATTTATCAATCAAACCCATTTCAATGGTCTTTTGATATGAGCTCATGTTTATTGACTGATGATAGTGCACTGGAACATTAGCACTTGTGTGCTGCATAAGATTTGTCAGTAACTGTTCCATTATTTCTGGTCACTGAAAAATCATCACCTGGTTGATCCATCACTACTCTGTTCCTCTCTGATAGAATGAGCTGAAAAACTCCAACAGATCTGCTGAGGCCATCACAACTTTCAAGAACCAGATAAATGCTGCCTTCACGTGCTATTGGAAATTTCCTTCTGAAGTCATGATTACTAGCTCATCGCATTCAAATTTTTACTTGAGAAGCCGTTCATTTCCAATTTCTTAACTAAGAAAACTAGTATTTGTGATAATTCCAATAGCACGTGAAGGCAGCAAAAGACACACCATTTCTGCAAACACAACTAATTCACAATCATAAACGAAGGCACTTACTATGTATTTATTAAATACATAAAACTCTTATTTGTTTATTTAAAAAAACTTAATGATCCATCTTATACTTGGCATTGTGTAATATGACTGTTTTTGGATTTTATGACATCGCTTGTGATGTTCCACATTTCTGAGTTGATTTGAATAAAAGCGTCTGCTCGATGAATAAATGTAATTAGTTCTATACTAAACTTTTTTCTTTTTTAAGATTTGCACTGAACACAATTTATTTTAGAATAATATAATTTAAATCTGTATGACTTTATTCACTGCAACACAAAAGTACATTAGGCATGATATTTCATTACGCAAAAAAGCTGCAGTTAAAGTGAACAGTGACTGAGGCTTTAGACTTTAGACTTTAGCAACTTTATTAATCCCACAAGGGGCAATTAGTTTAGAACAGCAGGAATACAACAATACATAACACAGATCACACACATTTCTCACAACATACAGACAGTCAATATGTGCGCTTTTAAAAAAAAAACAAGGAACGCTTCACAGAGTTTAAAAGTTTGATCGCAGAAGGGATAAAAGATTTGGAGTGGCGGTTCGTCTTACTCACAGGAAGCACATACTGACGCCCAGAAGACAACAGAGAAAATTCACCTGTCCTGGAGAGGCTAAGATACTCGCTGCCTTCCGAACTATTTGTTGGTTACAGAAGACATTACGGTCTCTCTGTTTCACACCAATAATTTTAGAACAGATTTTTACAATATTGTTCAGGCTATTCCTGTTTTTAACTGTCAGATTGTGAAACCAATAGATCGAAGAAAAACTTAAAAGACTCTCAATAAAGGACTGATAAAATCTACACAGGATGACAGAGAAGGAATTTAGTTTGCGGAGAAGATAAATTCTCTGTTGCCCCCGCTTCATGATGGCAGCGCTGTTTATATCAAACTTAAGATGGTCATCAAAAACAGTACACAAATATTTATATAATGAAACAATTTCCCCCTTTACATTATGTATGATGCTCTCTGAAGCAGTGTCTCTATTTCGCCCAAAGTCAATAATTAATTATTTGGTTTTAGATACATTTAAGTCGATGAAATGGTTCTCACACCATGAGATAAAGTCAGTCAGAGCATTCCCATTGCCAGATACTGGACCTTGGAGGAGTGACAAGAACGCAGTGTCATCGGAAAACTTGACCAAATAGCTGCTCTCCTGGGCGCTTCTGCATCCATTTGTGTACATGATAAAAAAAGGGGTGAAAGGACGACCCCTGAGGTGATCCTGTAGAGAGCAATGAGGGGTCTGATAAATGACCATTTACTGATACCCTCTGCTCTCTTACAGTTAAACAATCTAAGATCCATAAAACAAGTTGGTGAGGCAAGTTAAAATCACACAGCAGCTTGTCTATTAGAATATGTGTTTGCAATGTATTAAAAGCTGAAGAAAAGTCCGCAAACAGAAGCCTGGCATGGGATTTTGGTTTGTCTAAATGCTTATATACGCTATTCAAAATGAAAAGCTTTGCATCCTCTACTCCCCTCCCTGCTCGATAGGCAAATTGCAGGGGGTCCAGTCTTCCCTCTACAGATGATAGCACCAGGTTTTTAACAATTTTTTCAAATACCTTCATAATTAGTGATGTTAAAGCAACAGGCCTGAAATCATTTAGTTTCTCTGGTTTGCTGCTCTTCTTAGGAACTGGGATCACTTTGGAAGATTTCCAAAGAGCGGGAACTACACTACTGTCCAGTGACATCTGGAAGATGTGCTGGAGGACACTGCGCAGTGTCCGCTCACAGACAAGATCAGGTCCAGGGGCCTTCCTGATGTTGATCTTTTTCAAATGGTCCCTGACACACTCTTGACTGATAGTGACATCATTTTGAGAAAATAGAGACTCTCTCAAACAAGAAATATTTTCCGAAAAGTCATATTTTTCAAAACGAGAATAGAAGTTGTTAAAAGCATTCGGGAGATCAGCGTCATTTATTCCCCTAATTGTTATAGGTTTCCTGCTGTCTCCGCTTCCCTGAGTAGCTGAGGACATTGCTTTGATTCCTCTCCAAGCTGCACGAAGATCCCACTACTATACTTGTGTTCCACCTTATCCTTATACATAATTTTAGCTTTCCTTATCCCATTCCTTACTTCTCTATTGATTTCCTTCTTTTCCTGGCTACTCCCTGTATAAAAAATGTGTTTCTTTTTATTTAGAACACTTTTTAATTCTTTAGTGACCCATGGTTGGTTGTTAGGGAATACTGTGAAGTTTTTGCAGGGAATATTACAGTCTACGCAGAAAGATATATAAGAAGACACAGTTTGTGTAAGTTCATTTAAATCAGGGCAGGACCTATAAAACACATTCCAGTCTGTGCATTCAAAACATGCTTGTTAGCTGGCAATGCCATTTTCAGTCCAGCATTTCACCTTCTTATAAATCCATCTGTAAGCGACAGGAGAAGATTGTTAAGTAGGTATCAGGAGGACACTATCAGAGGTGGGTAGTAACGAATTACATTTACTTCGTTACATTTACTTGAGTATTTATTTGGAAAACTTTTACTTTTAAGAGTAGATTTAATTGTGGGTACTTTTCGAGTACATTTCTAATGAAAAAAACGGTACTTTTACTTCGTTACGTTGGGTGACGTTCCTCTCGTTACTTTATTTTAATGCAATATGTTGTTAAAAGCGTAGTTTATTTAAGAGAGCGCGCTCTCTCTCTTTTTTCTGGGCATAAGTGATGCTCAATTCACAAATGAATCACTCTTTTGAGTCGATTCTGTTCAAAGACTTCAAACAAGTTAGGCAGATCTGTCTAAATCGGTTCGCGAATCAGTTTGAATGATCTGTTCAGTTTCCACCACGCACTGAATCGTCTCGGAGTCGTAACAGGAAGATTTAAGAACATCAAGAGCGTTGTATAAAGTGGCGGTCCACAGTCTACAGTACAGTCTAGAAAGTAAATCTGCAAATGCATCATATTTTTTGCCAGCGATGAAGATCTTTATTAGTTGAACATCTTCGTATGTTACTTCGTAAGCTGTCTGTGAATGAATTATTCCACACAACGATACATTCGATTTCATTTCATTCAGGTAATACATTTTACAACCAAACAGATTATTACGCCATATAGCACTACTACAAAGTATGACATTACCCTTTTTTTGGACATATACATTACTTTATACATTAAATAAGCCACCATCGTCCAGTTTATGAATCCGTGTACACACACAATGTGTGTGTATTGCGCAGTGGCGTGCGAACTCGACTTGAAAACGAATGCCTTTGCCTGCCTTATTAGACTCAGTTAACCAGTTTAAAGATGCTTTCATAAATATAGTAGTGATGGGCGATACCACTTATTTTGTTTCCGATACGATACCGATACTTTCAAGGCCAGTGTCATTGATATCGATACCAATACGATACCTTTAAACTGAACTTTTAAATTTGAAAATTTCTTAAATTATCAAATTACAAAGATTAAAATGGGTAATGATACCCATTAAACATTATATTTGAAAGGCATTTTAACATTCAATATGCCTTAATTGGAACTTATTAGATTATTGTCACCGAGGTTAAGGCCAAGGGTTTATTCACCACACTCCGGAGGAGCAGACACCAGAGGACACCAAGAGGCAGACAACCGCAGTAACTTCAAAAGGTAAGTTTATTCAGTTTAAACAGGGTAAAAGCAGAGACAGGGACGTTCGTGGCTCTTTGCGTTGTCAGACTCGTCAATTAGGCTCGTGGGACAGACAGTGACTCCTCTCGTCGTCAGGCTTGTCGAATAGGCTCGTGGAAAAGATAGTGACTTAAAAGCTCATTTCACCAACAATGCTGCATACTTCCAGACTCGGACGGTAAGCAGAACAGGTAAGGATTCTTCACAGTACAAAGTACTCTTCGTCGGTGCACAATAAGGAGACAGTGGTTTAAAAGCTTACTTCACCAGCAATGCTGCATACTTCCAGACTCGGACGGTAAGTAGAACAGGTAATGATTCTTCATGGTACAAAGTACTCTTCGGTTCACAGTAGTGAGACAGTGGTTGACAAGCTTACTTCATCAGCGATGCTGCATACTTCCAAACTCAGACAGTGAGTAGAAAGGTAAGGATTCTTCACAGTGCAGAATACTTTCCCGCTCAGCTGTATCACTCTGGCTTCTGAGGGAGAGTAGACAATAACAACTTTCCACAAACGTGTAAACATGGATTGAGCCACTTCTCAGCAAAAACACACCACACTCGTGTTCACTTCAATTTCACAGCCATGAATCAATGTGTATCAATAAGGCAAAAGCACTGCAATTCACTCACACGATAGGGCTGATTAGAGGCCTACGATCCGTTTGTTACACTCAGGTGGGGGGAGATTCAACCTTCAGTTCCTCCTCGACACACTCTGCAACACACACTTCTCTAATAGTCAGGTTCACACTCACTGCATCCTCTTCAGACTGTTTGAATGTTCGTAAGATGAAATCAATGCACTTATCTCTCTCTCTGCCGCGCGGGTCCAATCGATAACTCGGTCCAGCAGATTTCCCACAGACGATCACTCTGATCCAACAGACTTCAATGGGCGGCGGCCGCAGCCCGACAACTTTCCTGAACAAGCTGGAACCCGAAACCACTCTTCACTGCGCTGGAACAACCACTCGAACTCTGAGACAACCACTTCTCTGGGACAACCAGCTTTGAACACCCCAACCAGCTTTTTCCTCTCTCTTTCATACTCCTTTTCCCCGGGCAGGTGGTTCAATGAAGCATTTCTCATGGGCTTCAGCTGGCGCTCATCATGGTCGGCGGCCATGATGTATATACCCAGCGCCGGCCCGGTGTTACACCGGGATTTCTTCCCTCTGGAAACGAGTCGATGATTTTTGGTTCCTGGTTTGTTCACCCGGTGACATTATATTTTTATTTACACATGGTGAAAATGTTTACTTGTAGTGGTAACCATGGAAATCTACAAAATATTATAGGCCTATTTGAACTATGGTCACTGTAATGTTCATTTCCATAAGGAATGCTCTCTATGATTGATTGGTTCTGACTTGCAGCATTTGCGTGTGTTCAGTTCAGATAAGCAGGGAAGTGGTTCTACTACACAATTATTCACTAACATAGGTTATTCATCCAATATGCATTCATTATGCATATTGTACGCATTAGATTTCTTGTCAAATAAACAAAATCACTGGTAAAAAAAAAACTAAAAAACTGTAGTATCGATATTTTTATTTGAGTATCAATACTTTCGATTCTCGACACCAGTATCGATATATCGATACTTTGTATCGATACGCCCATCACTAAAATATAGCCTACATTTAAATACATTTTGGAGAACAGACAGAAGAAGATCCGTGCATTTGATCGTTGTTTGTGTTGGGCATGACATGACTGCAAGCACATGTGAAGAGTTTTAACACTTTCTAATCTGTGTCAATGGTTCCCATCCCTTTACATTTGAATGCAAAACTCCATAGAGTCACTTTATTCCAACATTGTCTAATAATCCAAATGTAGTTGTATAAGTTATTATACTATTATACAAACCAAAGGACAGGCAATGGTTTTCGGGCTATAGATATAATATACACATATACAGAAATAATGTTTGTCTCCTCTGTTTTTGTTGCAAAGATAGCTTATCTAATTATGATAATTTTAGTCATTTAAATGAAAAAATATCTAAATAATATCCTGTTATATCAGTGGCGGGCCGTGCATTTCACACCTAGGCCTTCAGTGATGTCCAACCTGAATTAATAACTTTTAATAGTGTAGCAGCGCACGCACATACTCTCTATAATTGTTGTGAATTCCTGTTTTTATTTTGCACCGGCAGTTATAGGGTTAATTGCGGTGAGTACGGGTAGAGAGAAATGAGCGAGTGAGTTCGGCTTTTGTGTTAGTGTACAATGGTTCTTGCGTTCCGTTTATAAATTCAGAAACGGATCCTCCCTTTTCTTATCCTTAAATGGTTACAATAGTATTAATGTTTGAAAAAAGAAGTTGCTTCGATCATAAATTTACAAGAAAAATTAGGATGAAAATCATATTCACCACGGACAAAAACGGGGGCAAAAAATGCATTATACTCTCCAAAACTAATGTTTTTTTTTTTTTTTTTACACAAATCCATCCTAATTTCTTTCCTCAAAAAGACTTAAATTACTTGGTTGTACAGGTTGTCTGTGCGTTTCAGTCCCAACAACCTTTTCTATCGCCATCGAGGCTAATGTGCTGAAAGTCAAATCTGTCCCGTCGTATTTCTGGCATAAGTTTTAATTCGCTTTAGTGCTGAGAGTGTCTGCTCGACAGAAGCAGTAAGTTAAACAGGGAAAACACCTCAAAACATGACGATGTGTAACGTTACAGCTGACACAAGCACTCACGCAGATTTTTGAACGATATCAATGAGATCAGCGGGACTTTTGCCTTTAAAATCAGTCCTGGCATTTACAGTCAGTTCTGTTCTTACCCCGGACAGATCGATAAAGTTCCGTGACTCTGCGTATTAAAGCTGAATAAGGGATTTTTTCCGGTAGGTTTGAACCTGCTGGCGGTCGAGGAATGAAAGAAACATTCATTTGTGGGTTGAAAAACTATTAAATCTACAGGAATATATTTTAGTTTAGTTCGTTACAGATGTGGTTAGCTAGCTCTGACTACCAGTAATAGTAGTACACGGTCTGACCATCCAATCAAAGGACGTGAGAATGCCGACGTCATTGTACGCATGCTAGATGGCCCCGGTGCAGTCAACTCGAAATCTGATTGGCTGATTAAATCTGACTGATTATCTGATTGGTTAAAGCAACAGTTTCATTGCCATTCATTTTAAGTTACAGGCGCCAGCACTGTCGATTCTGAAGGCCTGAAGGCAGATTTATTTGACCCTGGCAACACATGATGGCTGAAATATGATTGGATAAAAGCGCTTAAATAAATATACACTGGAAGCAGCGCAACCAAGAGAAAAGCTATTTAAGAGAATGGACTATTGGAAATAATTTAATACTCATTCATACAATAAAATATATTAAATTGCAAGTCAGTGATTCTGATAGTGTTTAGGCCAGCAGAGAAGGCCTTGCTGGCCCTGACGGCCCACCACTGTGTTATATATATATATATATATATATATATATATATATATATAGGCCTCTGTGATCCAAAGTAACTAGTAACTAACTACTTGAGTAGTTTTTTCATTGGATACTTTTTTACTCTTACTCAAGTAACTTTTAAGATTATTACTTTTACTTTTGCTGTGTGTTTGTTTGCTTCGAGGCTGTAAGCTCCGCCTGAGCCTCGTATTTCTTTATGTTTTGAGCCATCATTTACTATCTAGTTGTTTATACTACTAAATACAGCTTACCCAACATCTCAGATTAACCTTACATCTCTAGCTTCTGTTATTGTTAACACAGCACGCTAGTAACTCGCTAACGTTAGCCTGCTAACGCGCCACCCGTGCGCTCATTTATATATTTATTTTCTCTCGCGCGCCCGCGCCTTTGAGTTCATAAAGTCCAGGTAAGTAAGAAATCAGTCAACAAACACGGCGAGTAATGTCTTCTTGTCCTGTTATTGTCACCTGTGTCACATGTCATATGTTTAGTATAGCCTTCTCCGATGGCAATATAGGATTTTTATGTGATAAATGCAAGGAGACAGTCAGGCTGACGGAGAAGATTTCAGAACTAGAGACACGCATCCAAACTTTAATTGAGGATGGTAAGAATGCTAGATCATTAGATAGTGTTTTGGATGCGCCTAGCATAGTGAACTCTTTACATGATTCGGTTCCGGCTGAAGTAGAGCCCGTGCAGCAGGGCAGATGGGTGACTGAGAGAGATCACCGCTCTAGTCGCGGATCAAAGAACCACTCTTCCGTTCCGATTCCCATAACAAATCGATTTGCCCCACTCAGTGAAACACCCACTGAGAATTCTGTTGATTGTGCCCTGGTAATTGGTGATTCGATCACACGGAACGTGAAAATAGAGACACCAGCCACCATAGTCACATGTTTGCCGGGAGCCAGAGCGCCTCACATCAAAGCAAATTTAAAAGTGCTGGCTAATGCTAATCGTAAATTCTCCAAGATCATTATTCATGTCGGCACTAATGATGTTCGACTCCGCCAGTCGGAGATCACCAAAATTAATATTAAAGAGGTGTGTGAACTCGCAAGTACGATGTCAGGCACTGTAATTTGCTCTGGCCCCCTTCCTGTACGCAGGAGTGATGAGATAGTTAGCCGATTGGCCTCACTGAATGGTTGGCTGTCGAAGTGGTGTCCGCAGAATAATATAAAATTCATAGACAATTGGAAAAGTTTTTGGGGCAAGCCTGATCTGTTGAAAAGAGATGGTATCCATCCCTCCTGGGCTGGTGCTGCTCTTCTCTCTAGTAATTTGGCTCATAGTCTTAGAGATAAAACATGACAATCTGGGGCTCAGGTCAGGAAGCAGACAGACTGGCTAAACCGACCGTCTGCTAGCGGCCTCACGTCACCAAGGTCAGATAAAGCCCATCACATAGAGCCTCTTTCACCTAGATATCATCATATAGAGACTGTGTCTGTTCCCCGAATTTGGAAATCCAAAAAACGTCAGGTTAAAAATGTAATTGATGTTCAACAAATAAAAAACAGATATAATACAGATGAGCAAATGATAAAGCTTGGGTTGCTGAATATTCGATCCCTTACTTCAAAATCTCTCATAGTTAATGATATGATTTCAGATTATAATCTTGATATGCTGTGTTTGACAGAAACCTGCTAAAATCAAACGATTACATTATTTTAAATGAGTCAACCCCACAAGATTACAGTTATAAAAATGAACCTCGTCTGAAAGGCAAAGGGGGAGGTGTTGCTGTAATTTATAGTAATATTTTCAAAACCACTAAGAAATGTAGCTTTAAATATACTTCTTTTGAAGTATTGGTGCTTAATGTAAAAATATATAGTGTAAACGATAAATCACACTTGAGAATTATGCTGGCTACTGTATACCGGCCACCAGGGCACCATAAAGATTTTATCAAAGAATTTGCGGACTTTCTATCAGATTTAGTATTGGCTGCAGATAAAGTACTAATTGTTGGTGATTTTAATATACATGTAGATAATGAAAAAGATGCTTTGGGATTGGCATTTAAAGACATTGTAAACTCAATTGGAGTAAGACAACACGTGTCAGGACCTACTAATTGTCGTAATCATACTCTAGATCTAATATTATCACATGGAATAGATGTTGATGCTGTTGAAATTCTGCAGCAGAGCGATGACATCTCAGATCATTATCTAGTCTCATGTAAATTACATTTAGCCAAGGCTGCAAAGCCGACTCCGTGTTATAAATATGTTAGACCTATAACTTCTGCCACTAAAGATTGCTTTATCAATAATCTTCCTAATCAGTTTCATCATCTCAGCATCCCGGATAGCTTAGAAGAACTTGATATTGCAACAGAAACGTTTAACTCTCTCTTTTCCAGCACTTTAGACGCAGTTGCTCCGTTGCGCTTAAAGAAGATTAAAGAAAATAGTCCAATGCCGTGGTACAGCGAGCACACTCAGGCCCTTAAGAGAGCAGCCAGAAAAATGGAGCGCAACTGGAAGAAAACTAAACTAGAGGTATTTCGGATTTCGGATTGCTTACAGAGAGGCTTTAAAAGCTGCTAAATCTGCTTATTTTTCAAACCTATTAGAAGAAAATAAACTTAATCCTAGGTATTTATTTGAAACAGTGGCTAAACTAACGAA
Organism: Rhinichthys osculus; assembly: GCA_029959095.1. Taxonomy (NCBI): domain Eukaryota; kingdom Metazoa; phylum Chordata; class Actinopteri; order Cypriniformes; family Leuciscidae; genus Rhinichthys; species Rhinichthys osculus. Next base: position 495,424 of record JARWKJ010000018.1, on the reverse strand, counting down.
AAAGAAAGCTTCAAGCTCAGAAGTGTCAAAGCAACACGGCAGTGATGACTTTATGAACTTCTTCACTTATAAGATTGATAATATCAGAGATAAAATTATAACCATGCAACGTCTACCACAGTATCGCATCAGGAAGTGCATTTTAGTCTCCCTGAGGAAAAATTTGATTTATTTGTTGCTATAGGAGAGGAAGAATTCTGCAAACTCGTTAAATCATCTAAATCAACAACTTGTATGTTAGATCCTATACCGACTAAGCTACTGAAAGAGATGTTTCCAGAGGTCATAGATCCTCTTCTCAATATCATTAATTCATCTTTGTCTCTAGGATACGTACCAAAAACCTTTAAACTGGCTATGATAAAACCGCTTGTTAAAAAACCACAACTTGATCCTACAGAATTAGTCAATTACAGGCCGATCTCGAATCTGCCTTTTCTGTCAAAGATATTAGAAAAAGCAGTATCTTCACAACTGTGTTCCTTTCTAGAAAGAAATGATATCTGCGAGGATTTTCAGTCCGGATTTAGACCGTACCATAGCACTGAGACCGCTCTCATTAGAGTCACAAATGATTTGCTCTTATCATCCGATCGTGGTTGTATCTCTCTATTAGTGTTACTCGATCTTAGTGCTGCATTTGACACCATCGACCACAACATTCTTTTAAATAGACTAGAAAACTATGTTGGCATTAGTGGAATTGCATTAGCATGGTTTAAATCATACTTAACTGACCGTTATCAGTTTGTAGCAGTAAATGAAGAGATGTCTTATCGATCACAAGTTCAGTATGGCGTACCACAAGGCTCAGTACTAGGACCGCTGCTGTTCACTCTGTACATGCTACCATTAGGAGATATCATTAGGAAACATGGAGTTAGCTTTCACTGTTATGCCGATGATACTCAGCTGTATATTTCTTCAAAACCCAACGAAACTTACCAATTCACAAAATTAACGGAATGCATAGCTGATATAAAAAATTGGATGACTAGTAATTTCCTACTACAAAATTCTGAAAAGACAGAGATTCTAATTATTGGACAAAAAACTTCCACACGTAATAACCTAGAATACTGTCTAACACTGAATGGCTACTCTGTCAAGTCTTCGTCGTCGGTTAGGAACCTGGGTGTGCTATTTGATACCAACCTTTCTTTTGAAAGCCACGTGTCTAGTATCTGTAAAACTGCATTTTTCCATCTTAAAAATATATCTAAAATACGCCATATGCTCTTATTGGGAAATGCGGAACAATTAGTCCATGCGTTCATGACCTCAAGGCTAGATTATTGTAATGCTCTACTGGGTGGTTGCCCTGCACGCTTAATAAACAAACTACAGCTAGTTCAAAACGCCGCAGCTCGAGTTCTTACCAGAACCAGGAAATATGACCATATTAGCCCGGTTCTACCAACACTGCAATGGCTCCCTATTAAACATCGTATAAATTTTAAAATATTGTTGATTACCTACAAAGCACTAAATGGTTTAGCTCCGCAGTACTTGAGCGAGCTCTTAACGCATTATAGTCCTTCACGTCTATTGCGATCTCAAAATTCCGGCCAGTTGATAATACCTAGAATATCTAAATCGACTGCAGGCGGTAGATCCTTTTCCTATTTAGCACCAAAACTTTGGAATAGTCTTCCCACCATTGTCCGGGAAGCAGACACACTCTGTCAGTTCAAAGCTAGACTAAAAACACATCTCTTTGACCTAGCATACACATAATACATTATAGACTTCTATAAATTCAATGTTAGGCTGCATAGATTAGGTCAGCCGGAACTGGGAACACTTCCCTTACATCATAAGAAGAATGGCATCTACGCTAATATTAGTGTCTTTGTTTATCCCGAGGTTTTCCCGCAGCCTGCCGGATCCAGGCCGTGTCCAGATCTGACGAGGGAGATTCGCCTGGACCCGATGACAATGCAGTGCTGAAGTATCCACTTTCCTCTCCCTATGGAGGATCCCTTTCCCACTCTACAGATAAAGCGTTGTGAATTCCGGCTCGCGTACCCCGAAGTGATAAAATAAAACAAAATTCTGTATCAAAATTTATAGGCAAGAAAAGTAGTTTGTTTAGGCTGGGTTGTATGAATTACAAACCTGCGCACATATTTTAAAAAGCACATAACTATAGAATTCTGAATGAGCATGTGAACGCCGTCAGCGTTAATCACAGGTTCGCGTTTAAAGTCTGATCATTTCGACGGAGGTGAATCAATTTAAAGATAACTTTAGCTGGAAGTAACATTATTCAAGAACCGCTAAAACGCCAAAACAATCTGTTACCTTAAATTATATGTTTATCTCTGTAAAGCTGCTTTGAAACAATCCATTGTTAAAAGCGCTATATAAATGAAGATGACTTGACTTGACTTGACTTTGAGTTAATATTTCTATAAGTACTTGTACTTTTACTTGAGTACAGTTTTTGGATACTCTACTCACCTCTGGACACTATTATGGTAGGATGCACCAAAAGCAGGCTTGGGCATGGATTTAAAAGCACCCGGCACTGAGCCAAGGCACAAGTCAATGGTGGAGTTGTTCATGGTTGTTGCACAAGTAATATACTGCTCATATGTTTTCAATGTCTTATGTATCTGGCAGTGGTTAAAATTTCCCATAACAAATTTTGGAGCATCGGGTGAGAAGCATCGAGTCTGTTGATCACTTCCGCGATCAGGTGCGCAGCTGAGGAGGCGTTCGTGCACGGATGTATATACACCAGGGTGAAGAAAAGCTGGGGAAACTCCCTTGGAAGATAAAAAGGGCGAAGAGAGATAGATAGCAGCTCAAGGTCAGGGGTACAGATTTCCTCCCGAACAGTGACGGTGTTACAGTACCTCTCATTGATGTAGAAGCAGACTCCTCCCCCGGTGGATTTGTTTGTTATAACAGGTGACCTGTCCATGCGCACAGGGCACCCGAAACCGCTAATGCGTAAATCCTCATTCCTGTCCGCCTCTCCCAGCCATGTCTCAGTGAAAGCCTGCAGGCATGTGTCTCTAAAGTCACGCTTACGCCTAGCGTAAGCCTCCAGTTCATCAACTTTGTTCCGAATGGACTGTACATTGGAGAGAAGAATGGTGGGAAGCGGAGGGAGCCGGCGTCTATCAGCCAACCCACATCTCCTTAGTCGGCGTTGGACACCGACTCTCCTACCTCTCTTCCTCCGGTGATTTTTGGGAACTTTATGTATATCCTCTGTTGCAGCATTATCTTTGCTGCAAACCAGATATGAACTATTTTCACCAGCAGCAGGTGTAAGTGGACGGAGTTCGAGCAGTTGCTCTCGAGAGTAGATAATCCTGTGACCAGCCCCGCCGCCGCCATCACTTCCCCAGGTAAAACGATTAAGAATCGTAATCAAAAGTGTCAGATAGACACAACTCATGGCTCCAGATTAGTAAAAAGAGGTTTAAAAAGTGCACACCGACATACAAAACAAACGTAAAAAACACACGTAACAACAGTGATCAAGCGTACAGCATTATCGCAGCGCACGGGTCGCACAGTAGCTTGCGCGCCCCGGAAGGAACCGATGTGTGCCACAACTGTTCCCACAACAGGCTGCTGAATGAGGCTGCTAACCTTTTGTGAAGGTCATATGGGTTTGGAATGATTTTTTAAAAATGACCTTTTTTTGTTGATGAATGATTGTGGAGATTTAAGAATTTTCTTTAAAATAGTGGTAATGAGAATATGTAAGGAATATTGAAATTATCTTATTAGTTTGATCAATTCCTACTTTAATATTCTTAAACGTTACATGCCACCGGAAATGCTAAAATGTACTGTGCAGCCAAAGAGAAAAAATAGAACAAATGTATGCTAGAACTAGTTTGTCTTATGATTGAGTTGTCTAGAATTGGGATGTGACATGAATTTCTTAACACATAAATGTGTAATTGTTTGAGTCTCTTTGCTGCGGCTGAACTGACTTTCTGCCGTCTGCTAATAAACATTCATGCAAAGATAAACTTGGGAGTCATGTCTGGTAATGCTGCGCGGTAATAAGAGAAGATTCAATTATTCTTGAGCCCACGGTGGTTAAAACAGTGATAGTGATTTCTTGGAAGGGGCAAGGCCAATCTGAGTAATGGAGATGGGAGATCACCTTGAGAGCTCAAACATGACAATCTGGGGCTCAGATCAGGAAGCAGACAGACTGGCTAAACCGCCCGTCTGCCAGCTGTCTCACGTCACCAAGGTCAGATAAATCCCATCACATAGAGACTCTTTCACCTAGATATCATCATATAGAGACTGTGTCTGTTCCCCGAATTATGAAATACAAAAAACTTCCAAACCCATCTAAGAGTAAAAATGTAATTGATGTTCAACAAATTAAAAACAGATTTAATACAAATGAACAAATGATAAAGCTTGGGTTGCTGAATATTCAATCCCTTTCTTCAAAAGTACTTTGTCACGGATCCCATCAGCAATGACACATCCCAACCAAACTCAACTCAGCGCACCTGGTCTCGCTCATCATCTCCGGAGTTCTGATCAGTTCCACCTGCATGTCATCACTCACCTCTATCGCTCACTGCTTAAAAAGCCCCGTCACTTTCCACTCAGTGTCCGGTCTCTTCTATACGATACCCACGACCCTCTGGTTCCAAACCATCTTTGTCTGGTTCTAGAAAGACTCTTTTTGCAAAGTATTGTCAGTCTCATGCTAACAACCTATCTGTGTCTCCTGAACAGCTTCAACGTGGAAATCGCCCTTGAATCACCCAGCTTCATTCACCAGTGCTTCCTTTGATCTGGAAACTTCGCGAATCATCTGGTGTTTGATCTGTACCCAGGACTGTTCCAGTAAAGTATATCCAGTGTGCTGAGTACCTCTGATTGGATCTTATGTCTTCTGTTGTCTTGGAGCTTGCTTTACGTGTCAAATAAACAGTGTATATTCTACTTCCGTATCCTCGTCCTTTGGTAGACTGTGACAGAAGACCGTGTAAGGGTGGATTTTCTGCAGGGGTTCAGGCTGCAAGACTGCCGAATGACTAAAGAAACGTAATTAGCAAGATGGTAGAAAACTGTACATTTCTTGTCTATTCCACCCACTGCCACTTATACCAACGACGGAATTAAGCGCAGTTACAATAGCTTAATATGTGGGAGAGCGTTGCAATAGAGAGTGACAGTATTGTATTGCAATAGATAGCACATAAAAGTCAATACCAAATCAAAACTATTTAGCACATTAGTTGTAATTGAAAAGGTTTAATGTCAAAATATGGTTATGGTTACACTTAAAATAGTTACAAAATAGATGTATGAGATGATGATAACTTATACCAATAATCTTACCCAGCATGTAAAATATTACCAGAGAGAGAGAGAGAGAGAGAGAGAGAGAGAGAGAGAGAGAAAAGAGGAGGCAAAGGGAGAGAGCCCCAAGAAAGGGAGAGAGCCCGAGCATTAAAAAAGACAGAGCAACAGTTAAAGTCTTCTTTTATCCTTTCCCTGACCATGTGACTAAAACCCAAATGTGAGACATTCAAACTGACCAATCAGATAATTACACTTTCCCCATTGTTCTAAAGGTGTGACAATTCATAGACCCCCAAAGTACACAAAACTTGGCCTACAGGCCTTGATCACTATCAGCCCCTCTGTGTCTTTGGGAACTCCAAATGGTCCTTGTGGTTAAAAGAAGGGGTGGAACACAGTAAAGCATATGTCTTTGTTAATTTCAAATGTCTTGGATTATTTTCAATCCTACAATTCCCCCCTTGGCACCGTTGGCCACACACATGGAGTCCAAAGGTGGCACAATCCATAAAGACGTGCTTTCTGTTGTGTGTAGTTGCATCTTCAGACTTTTCATCCAGGCTTGTTGCAATAGCAGCTGGTCAGTATTCAGTCATTGTTCTCCTTTCAGCCCTGCGTGAGAAGGCTCTATCAAATGGTGTTGCACCTTTCTTAGATATGCAAATCATCCATCAAACACTTCACACTTCCACAAGAACAGGCACTGAATCTGGGAGCAAACGCTGGTTCCTCTTTCTGAGGCAGGACACAGGTGTGAACTTAGGTAGCAGGAATCCTGTGATTTAAAAGAGCATATAGCACAACAAACAGAAAAGGCATACATGTGACATTTGTCATTGGTCAGAGGTTTGAAATGGTCAGATTAAAATTTGTCTCTGGCAAAAAGCCCTTAAATTGATGTACTTAAAAATATGGTCAAGGGAGGATAAAAGAAGATCTTACAAGCTCTTATACTGTTTCTGGAAACATTTAAATAAATTGCATTACAACAAAACAACAAATGCTGGTTTAAAAACCCATTTCTCATCAGCAAAATATTCAGTGTAACCAAACACAGAGATCCAATTTAATTAATGTCCAAAAACATTGTCCCAAGTCAAATGGACAAAATACAAATAAGCATAAACCCAATAAGTTTCAGAAATGTTCCAAAGCATTAATGAGAATACAAATATGTGTACTTGGGTAAAAATGAGCAATACTAACATACATTTTTGAAAATTTAACTTGGTGAGACAAGTGATTATTTAAGTGATAAAGTAAATTCAAAGTAAAACAAAACAAACAATTATTAGAGGCAATTCACCAATATAATTCAGTCTAGATGTAAAGACTTGAATACAATTGTATGAATTAAATTTTGTGAGGCAGAATCAGCTGCAGATTTGACTTTGTGTGTCCTGATCAAATGGTCTTTTCTATATGGCTGCATTTAGCTGTGGCTATGGGTAAATTCATCATGCCCCAAAACAAAGATGAGGGAGTTTTACAATTGTGATGCAAATTTGGTCCTGTTGTTGTAACAGGGAGCCCGCATGAGAATGTGAGTATGAGATGTGATCTGGCTCAAAATCTTCCCACACCAATGTTTTTTGTTAAGAAGCATGATAAAAGTGCAAAGTTCAGAGTTACTGAATCCTGTTGTGAGAAAAGCATTTTCATGGTTAATGCAATTGTGAAGCACATTGTAGCCACATGGCCATTCTATGCTCCTTTGCGTGGTTTTACTGCAGCTATATGGAAAATAGCAGAGTTTTCCACTAAGGAGACAAATTCAACAACATAGACACACATATGCAACTTGAAATTGCTATGCAATTCCAGTAAAACAGTTATTACAGTTTCCCCAAGATACATGGCCTAGAATGCATAGCATCTACAACCTTTTAACCTAAGTGTTTCCATACAACACTTACAGTGAAGCAATCATGTGTTTTAAAGAATAAACTTAATTAGTCTATGTGCACATTGTAGTAGCACAAACAACTATAAATTGTGATCTATGAGCAATGTGTTACGCGCAATTACAAATTTGAAAATACAAACAGGATCATTGCAATTTGGATATTAAACTTGTTGCTATTGGGTTACCAACCCACCAGCAAGTGAAGTTAATAGCTGAAGACCTTGCATGAACAAAGCAGTTAACTCATTAATAGCTTTACCTGTACGTGCAGATCGCAGATTTTTGCTCTTCGAAAGTGGTTTGCTATTTTTCTGAAAATAAGGAGGTGGTTGTTACGGTTGGGTGTAGGCAGGAAGCACGAGGAGATCAGGATTTCCAAAAACAATATAGTTTACTAATAAATCAAACTCAAACTGATACAGGCAGGCAAAGGATGCACAGGTAACATACACACACCTTTCACAAACGTTACATAAACGAGAACCGACCAGGAGTGAGGGAGAACACAGGGTTTACATACACAGAGAACGGATCATGGGAACAAGACACAGCTGGGGCAAATTAACTAGAAACAGGTGAAGGAACTGAACACAAACGAGGAGCGGGAAAACTGAGATACAGGACTGAACCAAAACACAATGCAGGGGGAAACACAGGACACACATGTAACAGTGGTCTACCCCTACCCAGTGACCAGCATTTTCCCTCATTATGGCCTATTTTCTGACAGGAACTGCAAAACCTGCTTTCTTTACCATAGGGTTGATTGCTACGTTCTCCTGGAGTTTGAGGATTTTCACCACTCTCGAATGCTTGTGTGACCTTTGGATTTTGTTTTCTCTTTCTCGACCCGGTTTGTCCCACCCTTCATTAGCACACAGACACGAAATGTGGATGATATCAGGCTTTATTTCCTGCACACTGCACACAGAGCAGTGAAAGAGAAAAGAAGATCGTAAGTCGTAAGGTTTAAACTCCACCCACAGCAGTTCTCTTTAGCTCTGCTCCACTCAATATCACAGTAAACATTACTCATTCACATTATATTGTACCGAAAACAGTAAACAAAAAAATAAAACAAATCTGAAAATGTAATAATCCTTCCAGAAAAATTACATATTTTGTAAACAATTCAATGTTGTCTTGTCTTTCTTAACTTTTTGGTTTGTGATCGTATAAAACTGATTACACAGCTTACATCATCCATTTTATGTAACTCTTAAATGTATGAAATTAAATGGAAATAACATCTGGTATTTTTAGTAAAACCATGAATTAAGTGCCTTATAAAACACAGTTCGTACCAAATATTTCTTAACAATACAGAAAATACAACTACATGAACAGAGTAAATTCTTAAACTCTATATGATTCAAACATTTACCTGCACACAGAGCAGTGAAAGAGAAAAGAAGATCGTAAGTCGTACGGTTTAAACTCCACCTATTAAAAATACATTTCACCTCGTTAGAAAGCACATGGAAAATGACGCAGTTAGAAAGATCGTAGAGTGCATCCAAACTGTGACGAAGAAGCTGAGGCGGACGGATCCATTTGCAGTAATTTATTGATACAGGTAAGCCAACAAAGGAAAGCAGTCATAAAACTCAAAAGCCCGTGGCAAGGGCAGCAGCAAACTCAAACACAGCACACTGGTTAGGGCAATCCAAGAATCATACGTAAAACAGGCAAAGGTCAAGGGCTGGCAGCAAAGGTTCAAACACGAGATCAGAGTCCAAGTCAAAATATCAGAGTAACAAGATAAAACGAGCTAGAGACAGCGTGTAGGTAAAACAAGACTTCACAAAATGAACAATGAACAGAGCAGACCAGATAAAGGGGAGCTAAGGGTACACAGGTGATACTGATGCAGTGAAGGGGTGATTAATCAGGAGATAATGAGCAGGCAAGGATAATGGGAAATGAAGTCCTAATACGCAGAAGAGAGGGATCTGGTGAAACCAGGAGGAGGCGTCGTCGAGCGTTCTGTGACACAAACGGACATAAAACGATGGTTACACACGATTACCCACGATTAGAGTGTTGGGAATGATGGGTTCAGGTTTAGGTTCCTCACAAGGACCGTCAAACTGGCGGGATAGGGCGTCAGCTTTGCCGTTCTGAGAGCCCGGTCTGTAGGTGATCTTAAAATCGAATCTTGAAAAGAACAGAGACCAGCGAGCCTGGCGAGCATTCAAATGTTTAGCTGACCTGATGTACTCAAGATTCCTGTGATCAGTGAGCACTGTGAAAGGCTGACGAGCTCCCTCCAGCCAATGCCTCCACTCCTCAAAGGCAGCCTTCATGGCCAGGAGTTCACGATCACCCACGTCATAATTGCGCTCCGCAGAGTTCAGCTTGCGAGAGTAGAAGGCGCATGGGAACATCTTCGCCGGGCTTCCAACCCGCTGAGACAGAACCGCCCCCACTCCTGTGTTCGATGCATCCACTTCAATAATAAACTCCCTCTCAGGATCCGGGTGACGGAGGATAGGAGCAGAAGTGAATCTCTCCTTGAGCTGAGCAAAGGCCGCAGTACAATCCGCTGTCCACTTGAAATATTTACCCCCTCCTCGAAGCAGAGATGTGAGAGAGGCTGCAATTACACTGAAATTGCGGATGAATCTGCGGTAAAAGTTTGCAAAGCCCAAAAAGCGCTGCAGCTCCTGTACAGAGGAAGGTTGGGGCCAATTCACCACGGCGCTGACCTTGCTGTCATCCATCAGAACTCCGTCCGCACTGATGATATAGCCCAGAAAGGAGATACGTGTCTGGTGAAACTCGCACTTGGAGAGCTTGGCATAGAGCTGGTTCTCGATCAGGCGTTTGAGGACCGCACGAACATCCTGGACATGCTCTTCAAGGGAATCAGAATAAATCAAAATATCATCAATGTAGACAATAACTCTCAGGTGTAACATGTCCCGGAAAATCTCATTAACAAAAGCTTGAAAAACAGAAGGACTGTTAGAAAGGCCGAACGGCATTACCCGATATTCGTAGTGCCCGGATGTAGTAGAAAACGCCGTTTTCCACTCGTCACCACTCCGTATGCGAATCAAGTTGTATGCGTTCCTTAAGTCCAGTTTGGTAAAGTAGCGGGCAGTGCGGAGCATCTCCAGGGCTGCTGGGACTAACGGAAGAGGATAGCGGTATTTGACTGTTACCTCGTTAAGACCACGATAGTCAATACACGGCCGAAGACCCCCATCCTTCTTTTTTTATTTTTTTTTTTTTATTTATTCATTTAGCTGACGCTTTTATCCAAAGCGACTTACAATTGCTATATATGTCAGAGGTCGCACGCCTCTGGAGCAACTAGGGGTTAAGTGTCTTGCTCAGGGACACATTGGTGTCTCACAGTGGATTCGAACCCGGGTCTCTCACACCAAAGGCTTATCCACTGCGCCATCACCATCAAGCCGGAGATGGATCAGGTATTCTGAGCTGATGTGAGTGAGTGGAGGCGGGGCTTATTTGCATATTCATGAATCCGCGTATAAATGAAGCAAGGGTGTAGAGCTACATTCAAGCTATTTTAAGGCATGAGAAAATAATTTTCAATGGAATTTTTTTTGTGAGTCATTTTGGTGATCGAAGATGAGTTTTAAGGGATAAAACTATTGACTGCAGGGGGACTTTAAGTAAGCATTGAGTAGTTAACTTCAGATCAACATTGAGCAATTAATCAGGAAAAAAAATTCTCTTTACACAAACTTTGTTGGAGTAGCAATAAGGGAATGAATAATGTGTGTGTTGGTTCAGTACAAAAACATTTAAAAACTCTCATAGTTCATCACATTGAGTAATTTAGAAACGTTGATAAGAAACTTATGACACTGACCCTGCAAAACTCTTCAGGAGCTCAAAGATAGTACAATACACTGATGGAACAAACAAACTGCAGATTACATACTTTGCAGGGAGAGGTTGGGTTTTTCCTGCATGTGCTTTAAAAAAATATTCTAAACTGCGAGTTACAATAACTGATAACTTTGGGCATGAAGTAGCCACTAACACACCAACCAGTGGCATGGCATTTGCCACACACACACAAAGGAATGTGAAATGTTTGCAGCAAAATCTATTCTGAGCACAAAGACAGACAGAGAAAAGGAGGCAGCTAAAAAAATTCCTTGAGATGTCTGAACAAAAAAACATTTGTGGTTTTCAAGTCTGATCCCTGTCATTTCTTTTTTGCTGCTTTAGGGCTTTTCATTCCTTTGGTTAAAACTTTATGAAGGGGATGTTTTAACCTGAGGGAAACTCTTATAAAACCAGGTGAATCAATAGTATTGTTTATATACTCAGTCAAGCTCAGGTACTTGTGGCTATTTTCTCTCTCGGGGGAGAGACGCTCATTCTCAGACGCGGGCCGGTCCTGCGGTTTGACGTCACTCACTGCACAACTGAGGACCAATGTGGGAATGAGTGAAACTCGACTGTAGCTCTTACAGCTGTTCTATGTGAATCCTTACAACATGGTTGGATCTGTTCCCTTCTATTGTGCTTTATAACACAGAGCATATTGGTTATTAATTATCTGACAAATACTGTCTTTCATGAATTATTCCCCTTAGTTGTAAATGAGTCAGTTATGGCTATGGTCTCACAAGGACGCAAGTACTCCGAGTCTGTGACAGAATAACATTTGCCTTTTTCTTCACTTTTTTGTTCAAATTCCCATCAACCATTAACCAAGGTCTCCCTCTTCATTTCTGAGGTTCACCTCTCTAGGTTTTTTTAGTAATCTTGATTTTACTTCTATCTTGACATTGTGTACAAAGAATAGTGTGGCTTTTCTATCAAATTGCATGCTATCTTCCTCATTTGTAATTCGTTTAGGATAAAATAATTTGCTGAATGATTAAATGTAAAAGTATCAATGGTAATTAAAAACAGGAGCAGATCAAATTTTAATTATTACAATCGGATTAATCATAAAAATGTAATGTTACACTTAAATGGCAGCATTTGGAAAAACTGATTTGCCTGAACGACACAATATCGTAAAAACTGGTAACATGCAAAAGTTAGCTATTTCAACCTTATTTAACCAACAAACATTAGTTTTGTTTGTTATAAGTAGATTCAGTAATGTGGAATAATATATAAGAGTTTTTTCAGTGCACTGACACAATGTTGTCAAAGGGGATTATATTGCAGCTCTCTTCTTATCTGATGTGGTGGTCTGGATGCTTAATGGCCTCGTTTACTAGCAAGGAAAAAAGGTTCCTCTGAGACTGTGGAGAGCGGTTGTGCTATTCTATATTTGCTCTGACCATATACACATGCTCCACCCTTTGCACACAGCCCACATGAACCACGCCGGGCCCTTAGACCTCATGAAGCTTAAAATGTCATTATAAATTCCTCGATGCAAGATGCACATATATTTTGTCACACAAGCTATAGATCAAAAGCAAAAGAGATTGTGTATGTTGTACCTAAGCTTGCATCTCCACACAAGGAGCTTAAATGTTCAACTTGATGTGAGTGAATGGAGGCATGGGGCCATTCCTCTGAAATCTGCGTGTGGGTGGCAGGGTGAGGTCAGTTTGAGAAGATCGTCTGTACCACATATAGGAGGGGTTCTGCGTAAATGAGCATGTTAGAGTTTCACTGGCGCTCTAAATAGCAGACGCACAGTAATAAACAGCTGATTAGCTGCTACAGAAGCAGGTTCTTCCTCCTCGAAGGCCGGTGCTAAGTGCTAGCAGATGACGGGACGGGACAGGAGTTTGGCAGACCTAGAGCACAGATACAATGAAAAAGAGAGTTTGGCAGTGCCAAACTACTAAGTGTTTCAGGGCCATCCCTGAGGTTTATGTGTATTCCTGGACTCTAGACACTAATTAGTACTTACAGATTTAGATGCAACTTAAAAACTCTGTAGAGAAAACAGTTCTGGCATTATTGGGTTCAAGTATTCTTTTGCAACAGCACTGAAAGAGATCTTAGTTCACACGTCCCTTATGTTAGGACTTTCAGCTACCACTCAAAGTATAGTAACCAATGTTTATTATTTGTTTGATAAAATCTTCACGACAGAAAACACATCAAGAATTTAGGATAAGGTAAGATTATTATATAAGAATTTTATTAATCTCTTAAGAGAAATTGTAAAGTTGTATTACAAGAGACTCTATGTTCTTAATAACAAACTGGCCTGACAAAGTATAAATATAATTAGGAAATTATTCATTTAAATCCCTGTGTCTTTGATATCTCAGCAGTGGATAGAAGGAAAGAATATCTGAAGACACAAAACCAGCCCAGAAACATCTGTTGGCTCATTTCCCTCAGAACAAACACACATACAGTATATACAGTTGAAAAGACTTGCTATATGTCTCAAGGCAATCCCTCACTTCAACTCAATTATCATTTCTAACTATGCATTTTTAACAAACAAAAAATAACATGGGTACATCACTTTTGACTTAGCAATCAGTCAAAAAAATAAATAATATTTCATTGTTCAGTACTGCTTAAAGGGATACTCCACTTTTTTTGGAAATAGGCTCATTTTACAACTCCCCCAGAGTTAAACTGTTGAGTTTTACCGTTTTTGAATCCATTCAGCCGATCTCCTGTTCTGGCGGTACCACTTTTAGCATAGCTTAGCATACATCATTGAAGTGGACAAGACCATTAGCATTTCTAAAAAAAAAAATTACCAAAGTGTTTCGATATTTTTCCTATTTAAAACTTGACTGTTCTGTAGTTACATCGTGCACTAAGACCTACGGAAAATGTAAAGTTGCGATTTTCTAGGCTGATATGGCTAGGAACTATACTCTCATTCCTGCGTAATAATCAAGAAACCTAGCCATATCAGCCTAGAAAATCGCAACTTTACATTTTCCGTCAGTCTTAGTGCACGATGTAACTACAGAACAGTCAAGTTTTAAATAGGAAAAATATCGAAACTCTTTGGTCATTTTTTTTAGAAATGCTAATGGTCTTGTCCACTTCACTGATGTATGCTAAGCTATGCTAAAAGTGGTACCGCCAGAACAGGAGATCGGCTGAATGGATTCAAAAACGGTAAAACTCAACAGTTTAACTCTGGGGGAGTTGTAAAATGAGCCTATTTCCAAAAAAAGTGGAGTATCCCTTTAAGGAAGTTATGTAATACATTTTTCGCATAATGTTTCAATAATGTCACAAACATCCCCAACAGGGCTTGACATTAACTTTTTTGCTCACCAGCCACTGTGGCTAGTGGTTTTCCAAAGTTACTGGCCACTAGGCATTTTCACCGGCCACCATTTTGACATCGATACTATGGGGGAAACTGGCATACATATATTTTTTAATATTAACTCATAATTTGGCAAAAGGTATATAAGCTCTTTCCCTGCCAACATTTTGTAAAAAAGTTGCCAGCCAGCGCCAGCATTTTTGACCATTTTCACACAAGTTTCATTACCCCAAGAATATTTTAAAAAAATAAATGTTTTATTCTAGCTTCATGCATTCCTTTTTTATCAACACTTGAATGTGGGTAAGTTTAATAAAAAAAGCAACATTTTGAGCAAAAAGCTGTAAAAATCAAATTTTAGTCAAAGAATCCATCCAGATCAGATTCAGAGCGATGATGAAACACAGATGGAGTAGATCAAGTCCATCAACACCTCAAAGCTTCACAGTCCTGTATCTCGTCCGGGGTCGACATTTCATTCAGTAACATTAGGAAGTTTTGATTTATATGCTGTTTAATGTTGATGGTCGTGTTATTTCACAAATGCATTTGCTTACATATGCTATCGCTTGTTTCTGCTTCTTCTTCGCCTGTGTTTTGATCCGAAGATTCAGTACTCTTTCAAAAGTTGTGTAATAGCACCCCCTATCGTGTAACAGAGAAAACACAGAATGCCGGAAATTTCGGTCAATTGCAGTGGACTTTATGGCAGGTACTTTAAGACCTGACGCACGGATCCTTACTTGGGTCTGAGCACAAAATCTGCGGGAACGATTCAAAGTATGCGCAATATGCACAATCCCACGCCAAAATTCAAGCCCTGTGACACCAACAATATTCATCCGGAGCAAATGAAACGAGTGAGTGAGGAGAGGCGGGTTTGTGTGTAACTCGCTGTCGGAGAGACGAGAGAGCAAGAAAGCGCAGCTGGTATCGTGTGTCTATTCTGCAGAAAATTTGTATTGGAAGAGTTTCAGATATTTCAGTATCGATATGTATTGAGAATTCTATATTTTTGACAAAAATCTATTTATTATATATCATTTTCAACCCGCCAAAGTGTCTAGTATGAGTAACTGCGTTACTCGCCACTGCTGAAATCCAGCCGCATTTGGTGGGTGTTAATGTCAAGCCCTGATCCTCAAATCTCTCAGCAGTCCTCTTCATGAAGTCTGCGTAGTATCATAAGAATGTTCTCTCTTCAATCAGGCTTACTGATTTATCGATCAACATGTCTTTGTTTTCCGCAAACTTGTAGCCAAACAGAGTCATGGTGGGGCCGCACACTTTCTGCACCAGCTGAACCAGTTTGAAGGGAATGTTGAACCTCCATTTCTCCACCTGTTCAGAGGAGTTTTTCTGGGTGGAATAAACTCCACTGACCTCCTTAGATGCCTGAGTATTGTGTAGGATCCACTCTTCCACCGTTGCGGTGAAGGGAATGCCTATAAAGCTGTACATCTCTGTAGCTTTGTGCATTGGGAATCGTGCAATGTCCTCGTAGCGCACTAGCATGTAGCGTCCGCGAAGCCATGGTGGCTGTTTGAGTCCAATCTCAGCAGACATACGGATGTTGTCGCAGTTTCCTTTGAGTTTTCTCACTTCGTCCTCGTCCACTGGAAGGTCTTCGTCCACGGCCCACCTCTTCCAGATCTTGTACTTGCTGGAGAAGGCAACCATTCGAGAGGCGAGAACTGCGCGAGGGTCCCTGACCAGCTGGATGAACTTCATGTCGAGTCTGGGATCCTCGGCTAGCGGACGTAGCGTCTCTAGCTGTCGCACACGGACGGATTTAATGGCGTGATGCTCCTTCTGCTTGCAGGACTGAGTGGCCAGCGTAAGGTTTAGCGGCCCGCAGCGCCGCGCGCGACAGTGGTAGCGCTCGAACGTTTTCCTCACGAATGGCGTGCAGACCGGATCCTCACACAGCGACTGGCTGGACTCGCGGCGGAAGAGCGAAGCCGTCACATGATCCTGTGGCGCCGGCTCGATGAAGCTCTCCAGCAGCGAGAACTCACAGAGGAACAGCTGATGCAGAACGTCCCGATACGCCGGCCCAGCGACTGAGGCATTCGTCCCGCCAGACTCGACCGATAGCATGCGCTCCACGTGCCACAGCGGCTCGAACAGGTAAAACATGTTTGATCCCTGCTGGTTGAAGAACTCCCCAACGAAAGAGGAGCCTGTGCGAGTGGTGGCCAGCAGAAGAATGTGTTTCTGTCCTCCTGATGCAGACGCTGGAGACAAGCTCTGCTGGATGGACCAGGTCGAGTTCTCCAGAAGACGATCCTCGTGTTGGTCAACCGAGGCGTTCTCCAGAAGACGATCCTCGTGTTGGTCAACCGAGGCGTTCTCCAGAAGACGATCCTCGTGTTGGTCAACCGAGGCGTTGTGTGGAGCGGACAGAGACAGGCCGAGCAGAACCGGGGTTAGCTGTGTGCTCAGTTTATCAGACACCCTGAAAGAGACAGAAGAAACCGTGATAGTTGCTATTAGAGCTAAAGGGTCAGTTCACCCAAAAATGATCATTCTGTCATCATTTACTCTCCCTCATGTCCTTCCAAGCATATATGACTTTTTTTGTCCATATGATAACCAGATTGTTTGGTTCCCAACAGCCTCAAAATGAAATGAATGAAAAAGAATGAAAGTCAAACGGGTTTGGAACCGCATGATGAGACAGAATGATCATTTTTGGGTGAAATATCCCTTTAATGTTTCATCTCTTCTCAAAGAAACAATTTCTCCAACAATAGAAATTGATAAATGAATAACACCAGACCCCTTTTGATTTTAAAGTGCTCTTTCACTGTTATTCACACATACAGAAGAATAAATAGAGGATATTGCGAGAAGCACCTACTTTGAAATAATGTTGTTTTCCTTTTCTATGATGACCAGAGTCACAATAAAGATGACAGAAATGGTATATTTAATGCGCATTCTTGTGTGTGATTGTGTTCAGCAGGTGTATCACTCTCAAATCATTCCATCTTCTTCTCTGAACTGACTCTGAAATAAAACACACAACACATGTGTCATGATTCCTGTCTGAAGGACTTTAAGGTTGGAATTATTTTCTTTTCCTATTGTTTCTGTGTTCTCTTGTTCCCTTGTTTGTTACCATTGCAACCCTGATTAGTTCTTAATGGCTGTTTTTCAGTATGCGTTCTTCAGCGATCTTGTGTCCTTGTGTTCTGGTACTACATTATCAAAGTTCAATTCCAATACTGAAGAACGGAAATACAGAGGACGCATGAAAGAACCCGGATGAGTTCCTGATATCAAGGATGCATCGAAAGCAGACTTGAGAGAATCGAACCGTTTAAAATCCCAGTAGACGCTGCGGGCTGTCCACGTACGGAAGCCTGTAAGCTTTAAGTATTTACTGTTTTGCTTAATTTTAATAGGCTAAAGTGATGACCTGAAAGACTGCAGTATTTTTATGGGCATATTAAAAAGAATCTTAACATTGACAAAGCATATGTCATGCGTAGTCTACTTATTTCATCAATACACGCCATAAAATAATATGAAATAAATGTTTAATAGGTTGTGACATTTGTTTGTGATGTTATGTTGTATTTATTGTGCTTTGGTTGTTAATACTCTATGTGAGATGATCAGTTGAGCAGCAAGATCACAGCACATCTCGATTCTCACACAGATGCGTTCTGTGTCCTCGAGTGACTCCGAGTTCGTTCTTTAGAGGTCGCCTGGCAAGACCAGTCTCAACGAGAACGCAAGTGCTCTCTTGGAATTGAGAAGCAGCCAATTGTTCCCTCAAGTGTGTCTTGTTTTCTTTGTCTTCATGTTAGTTTACCTGATGTATGCATAACCCTGTGTTTTAGTCAGTCGTTGCCTTTGCTGTTTGCATTCTTGGTCCTGGTCAGATTATGTTCTCACTCCCTGGTTGGATTGTCTTTATGTTTTTCTTTAATGAACTTCTGCTGCTTTTAGATCCTCACCTCACCCTTGCCACTGCTGTAACAACATTAGTTATGACAAACACAGTAATACCACGCTGATCTTGAGTTATTAAACTTCCCACTTCATACCCACAAAGGCATAATCTGAATCAAACGTATATGAGATTTATTATTTGATTGATCAATACCTGCTGAGAGACAGTATTGTAGCAGTTGTGGATAGTCCATGTCTGGTAGCTTGTGTTTTTCTTACACATGTTGTCAGTAGTTACAGCGGGTAATTCATTTAAGGTCATTATGTCTCTCCAGACATGGACAGAATATGTGGTTGCTAAGGTGTTCTGAGTGGATTCAACTGCATTGCTTTGGTGTTGCTATAGGTAGCCATTACTGTGAATAATTTACTGTGCATAATTTGAGATGTATTCACAGCAGTAGAGAAGACTTACACAACAAATGTTGCTCTGGAAGCAAAAGGCAAAAAAGTAGTAATAATAATAGTGACTCTTGTTTTATATATTGTCCTCTTGTCTCTTTGTTTGTCCTCTCTGGTCATCTTGGCCTGTTGCTCTCTGACTCTCTTGGTCCTTCTTGAGAAGTCCTAACGTGAAGATGATGCTGAACTAGAAGTCCCTCAAGGACCCCAAGCTTGCGCCAGGCTGCGGCCTTGTCTTTCCATTCACCAAAGATCCTCTGAGTCCCACTGGTTCTCTCTCATCAAGACCACATCAGCAAAGATCAACTGGAGCCTCAACAAATTGCATCAGGACAGTTTAATGCAAATGGATGAGACTTGCAAGTATCAAACTTGGTCTCATTATTTGATACATTAAGTATCCTTACCCTTTTCAAGAAGGGCGTGTTAGAACTAAACTGATGGTTTGCTCAGGCTGTTGATCTGCTGAACATCAAACAATGCTATAACTTCTTGCTTTCCTGTATTCTGCTTCAGCTCTCTTTCCCTTGGTAATCTGTATGGATGTATGTATGTGTATGTTAGAGTAGTTTAAATGTTTAGTCTAGTTAATAAAGTCTTTTTCATATCACACGTAAAGTTGTCTGTGTCTCAAGCTCATATCTGGAGTCACTAATCATAGATCTTGACTACTTGCTCTTAGTAGTACTTAGTAAGAAAGACATTTGCCATGCCCCGGAAATGTACATTTCTATTAATTAATTAATAACTAATATTGAGTGTTCACGGGATGAACCGAGTAGTTGTAATGTTAATGTAGCTACATCAAGTTAACCCGATTAACTGATCCAAATATTCATAATCGATTATAACAAGTTATGATTTATTATTAATATTTCATAGAGCTAGTTTGCTACAACACATTTCTTGAAACCATCAGTCACTTTCTCAAAACCTTAAACACAAAACCAAATTTTCAAACCACATTCAGAGAACCTCTAACTCTTCTGGCAAAATCAAACAATTGCCTCAAAACCAATTTATCTGGGCTCAAAATCAAAAAAAAATTAGATCATA
This sequence comes from Rhinichthys osculus, assembly GCA_029959095.1. Taxonomy (NCBI): domain Eukaryota; kingdom Metazoa; phylum Chordata; class Actinopteri; order Cypriniformes; family Leuciscidae; genus Rhinichthys; species Rhinichthys osculus. Next base: position 475,586 of record JARWKJ010000018.1, on the reverse strand, counting down.
CACACAGCGAGCCAAAATTATAAACACTACAGATCATGGGCATAGATTGCACGGGGGACGGGGGGGACGTGTCCCCCCACTTTTCATACAATGTAAATTCGTCCCCCGCACTTTTTCATAGGGCAAGTGTGTCAACGACAAGCTGAGGTTTTCGCGGGTGTGTATATCCTACATCAAGATTTAAAATCCAAAGAGTCAAGGATAGTCTATCTACATACGTGACTTTCACGTTTCCATGGTAATCAGTCACTCGAGCATTAGCCTACGACACGCCCATACTCGCACCCGTGCCGAATCCATTCGAGTTCAAAATGGCAAAAAACTCTTCACTCCATTTTCACGAAAAAGTCAAGCACTGTAAGTTGTCATGTAGTATCCGAATTGTGTTTCACAATGATGAATAACTCTGCCTATTTCTCTTGTTGAATAATTAACAGATTTTGTTGTAAATTCACTATCCGAACAAACATGCAATATTTTCAATCTTTTTTTACTCGTAATGCATTTTATTTTCACAGATATGTTATCAAAGCCCTTCAAATGAGAATAAACATGGTAAATGTTAATGCTGTTAATGTTAATTTGTATTTTCATGCATTAACAGCCACGATCTGCTTGAATCAGGCAGCGTTGTAACATGTGTACATGATGTTTATCATAATTTGGTAACACTTTACAATTAGATAAAAAAGTTTATAGACAAACTTTAAGTTCTCCTGAAAAAGCCTAACTAGAAAGTTTGAAGTAGGCCTAGTTTTAAAAGCTTGAAGTTTGAAGGTTTTCAATTTGAAAGTTTTAGTTTAGTAAGATAGACTTTGTTTAGGCTAGTAAGAAAATGTAATTTTGCCAAAAGACAAAAATTTTGATAAAAAGATAAAAGATTAATTTTTTTAATTCAGCTTCAGTGTGAAATTTAACCATATTATTATGCTTAACACTGATAATTTGAATAATTGTAATGCGGTGATCAGATATCTAAATCAGAGAATATCATATGTTTGGGCAGTTGGATTATTTATTTTTAACAGCGGATAAGGGGGGGGGGGGGGGGCTCTAACCCTAGAGGTACCGAGATCCACCTACAAAAATGCTGTGGGTAACACAGTAGATATGATGGTCTATGAAAAAAATACACATTTTATTATCTGATTAAATACATGATCAGGATTTTACCACCTCCGCCTTATTTTAAGCCAGGAAAAACTCTGCATGTGCAATATAAAGTACTGGACAACTTTCTTTCTTTCTGTTTTATTGCTTTAAAAATAAATAGCATACTAAGCCAATTAAGCAAAAATCTGTCAACAAAAGTCTGAAGGAAAAAAAAACTGGTATTAAACTTGACATTCTGTCCCCCTCACTTTTGAAATGATGGCTACGCCCCTGCTTCAGATCATTCGTTAGACGCTACATAAAAAAATGGAGAAAACTGAATCCAAACCATGCAGTTACAGGAAAAAAAGTATATTGTAACAAAGTAAACTAATTTTCCAATTACGTAAAAAAGTATAGTAATGTAATTTAGTAAGGTGAATAAATGTTATACTGTATGCGCTGCAAGTGTAGTATTGTAATGGATATTGTATAGTAGGCCCTTCGAATGTCTGTATATTCAGCTCTTGCATACTGTGAAAATACAGTGACCCAACGGCAAAAGCCAAAAAGGTTACAGTAAAAAACTCTAAATGTAAAGCATGTCACTCAGAAGAGTTGTGCAACTGCAGAATCACGGTCAGTGAGAGAGATTGATTCTGCTTCAGCATCATGTCTTCGTGTTGATCCGGCCGGAGGAGTTTCTCCACATCACAGACAATATCATCATTGCAGGCAAAGGGAATAATCCTAAAGCCAGATCCAGCCTTGATAACATTCTCCACACCTGCTCTTTCTCGTCCTCATCCTCCTTGTTCACCACCTCTGGTGCGTTCACACCAGACGCGAATAGAGCGTCTGGCGCGTTTACGCGCGAATGATTTTATTTAGTGCTTTTTGTGCATTCACGCGTTTGACGCGAATTCGCGTCTGCCGCTCGAGTTCAAAAATTTGAACTTTGGCGTCAATTCGCGCCTCATTAACCAATCAGGAGCCTGCCTGCTGCTGTCACGTGGTGAAGTGACGTGATAAACGGGGACAGGCCCGCTTTTCAGTTTATAATGTTATTTTATATGTTTGGCCTCAATAAATTATTTTGTAAAATGACAATGCCTGATGTGGTTCTAATGCACAACAAAGCAAATATGTTATCACATAAAAACTTGATTTCAATATATGATATTTTATTAACAAAGTTCGGGAGAAGCACGTTCAGATAATTAACACGGGTGGAGAGCACTCAGCAATCATGATTAAAACGTGTATATATAGACTCAGCAGTCTCACCTCATTTCTCTGACAGTTTAGCAGCGTAGTCATCCCACAGGCAGAGCAAAGCCCGAAGGGCCCAAAAATCGCCAGCCCAGCCTCCACCGTCAATCTCCCGCACTAGATCCGGCTGGATTCGCCCACCGAGTCGCAGGCCTTCAGTGAGCCGTAGCAGAGCCACATGCAGCCGGTCTAAGCGGCCTTTCTACAGCCTCTCAGTTTCATTCTCACGCTGCTTTTAACCCTTTTCCTTTTCAGTGGCCTCCAGCTCCAGCAGCAGAGGCTAGCGCGAGGCTACCGCCGCTAGCTTCGCTGGCCCACCCCTCTCAACAATTTCACCCAACAGGTTTAAACCCCGCCCACATCCAGTGGCCTGCAGCTCCAGCAGCTGAGACTAGTGCGAGCCCGCCTCCGCTTGCACCACAAGCCCACTCTTCTTTCTACCACCCTTCCTTTCCTTTTCATCCTCCAACTAACTTTCCTTTTCAAGCCCCAGCGGGTAATTCAACCGTGAGGCCGCCCTTTTCCTGTTTTCTCTTTCTGCCCAGCAGGTTTTGGTCCCACAGCGGACGCAGTGAGAACTCTTGCCGTAGAGCACTTATGTTTTCTCTTTCGTCCAGCGACGCAGTGTGAGAAAATCTGGTGGACCCAAATACGGCGACGATGACCCCTACGCCGCTGTTCTGCTCTCCAGAGCAAATACAGAGCGGTGACTCTCTCAATGAATGCTCGATCAACATCAGCCATCTTGCAAACAGACAACCGTCTAGCACTTGCCCCTCCCACAAGACGTGAATTCGCCTCAATCGCGCGTTAATTTCACTTCAAATGCTTGCTTTTTACACGCGAATGGATTCAAAATGTTCAAGCGTCTAACTAGACGCGGTAGACGCGAATTTAACGCTCTATTCACGTTTGGTGTGAACGCAGCATTACACACATACTCTTCCTTCTCTCCCTCTTATATTGTTACCATCCATTATTGTATCAACAATATTTGGTTTGGTTTGATCACATCATTAGAAATAAGTGTGAACAATTTTGAGTCGTTATGTGTAAACGATGACAACTGTGTTTAACTTTTGCCTGCCTGTGTTTAGCATTTTGAAACACAAGTACATCACAGTGCGAAATGTGTTTAGAGTTCTGAAAAAAGAGTGCATGAGATTTGCAAACATTTGCAAACTACCTGAACTTGTTTAATGTTATACAGAAAAAGTGATTTATTCGACAAATTGGTTTAGGCTATTGATAATTTGGTTCAGAGAATGGGGTTTAGTGTTTTAGCAATTCAGAAAAACTGTAAAGAAAATAATCCAACGTCATGATACAACAAGCACACTCAGGCCCTTAAGAGAGCAGCCAGAAAAATGGAGCGAAACTAGAAGAAAACAAAACTAGAGTTTTTTTGCATTTCATGGAAAGAGAGCATGATTGCGTACAGAGAGGCCTTAAAAACTGCTAGATCTGCTTATTTTTCAACCCTATTAGAAGAAAATAAACAAAACCCTAGGTATTTATTTGAAACAGTGGCTAAACTAACGAAAAATAATGCTTCAAGCTCAGACGTTTCCAAGCAGCACAGCAGTGATGACTTTATGACCTTCTTCACTTATAAGATTGATAATATCAGGGAGAAAATTATAACTATGCAACCGTCTACCACAGTATCGCATCAGGAAGTGCATTGTAGTCTCCCTGAGGAAAAATTCGATTCATTCGTTGCCATAGGAGAGGAAGAATTTTCTAAACTTGTTAAATCATCTAAATCGACAACATGTATGTTAGACCCTATACCGACTAAGCTACTGAAAGAGATGTTTCCAGAGGTCATAGATCCTCTTCTCAATATCATTAATTCATCTTTGTCACTAGGATACGTACCAAAAACCTTTAAGCTGGCTATGATTAAACCGCTTGTTAAAAAACCACAACTTGATCATACAGAATTAGTCAATTACAGGGCGATCTCGAATCTGCCTTTTCTGTCAAAGATACTAGAAAAGGCAGTATCCTCACAACTGTGCTCCGTTAGAGAAAGAAATGATATCTGTGAGGATCTTCAGTCAGGATTTAGACCGTACCATAGCACTGAGACCGCTCTCATCAGAGTCACACATGATCTGCTCTTATCATCCGATCGCGGTTGTATCTCTCTATTAGTGTTACTCGATCTTAGTGCTGCATTTGACACTGTTGACCACAACATTCTCTTAAATAGACTCAAACATTATGTTGGCATTAGTGGAATTGCATTAGCATGGTTTAAATCATACTTATCTGACCGTTATCAGTTTGTAGCAGTAAATGAAGAGATGTCTTATCGATCACAAGTTCAGTATGGCGTACCACAAGGCTCAGTACTAGGACCGCTGCTGTTTACTCTGTACATGCTACCATTAGGAGATATCATTAGGAAACATGGCATTAGTTTTCACTGTTATGCTGATGATACTCAGCTCTATATTTCTTCACGCCCTGATGAAACTTACCAATTCACAAAATTAACGGAATGCATAGCTGATATAAAAAACTGGATGACTAGTAATTTCCTACTATTTAATTCTGAAAAAACAGAGATTCGAATTATTGGACAAAAAACGTAATAAAAACAAAAAAACTCACGTAATAACCTAGAATACTGTCTAACACTTGATGGCTGCTCTGTCAAGTCTTCGTCTTCGGTTAGGAACCTGGGTGTGCTCTTTGATACCAATCTTCAGTGTGGTGCCTGAATGCGTTCATTGAACGATAGTTCATGAACTCGTTCAAATTTTGGGTGAACGTGAACTGAACATACTGTATTACTGCCTGACGAACGTTACTGTGAACTCGTTGAAAAAGTGAACTTTCCCAACACTGGCAATCTTTCATTTAAAGGCACGTGAATAGTATCTGTAAACGCATTTTTCCATCTTAAAAATATATCCAAATTACGTCATATGCTCTCAATGACAAATGCGGAACAATAAGTTCATGCGTTCATGACATCAAGGCTAGATTATTGTAATGCTTTATATAATAATAAATAATTCATTACATTTATATAGCGCTTTTCTCGGCACTCAAAACTTTTACATAGAAGGGGGAATCTCCTCAACTACCACCAATGTGCAGCATCCACCTGGATGATGCGACGGCAGCCATATTGTGCCAGAACGCCCACCACACGCCAGCTTACTGGTGGAGAGGAGACAGAGTGATGAAGCCAATTAGTATATGGGGATGATTAGGAGGCCATGATGGACAAATTTGGCCTGGATGCCGGGGTTACACCCCTACTCTTTCGAAAGACATCCTGGGATTTTTTGTGACCACAGAGAGTCAGGGCCTCGGTTTAACGTCTCTTCCGAAGGACGGTGCTCTTTGACAGTATAGTGTCCCCGTCAGTATACTGGGGCATTAGGACCCACACAGACCACAGGGTGAGCGCCCCCTGCTGGCCTCATTAAGACCACTTCCAGCAGCAACCTGGTTTTCCCAGTAGGTCTCCCATCCAGGTACTAACCAGGCTCAACCCTGCCTAGCTTCAGTGGGCAACCAGTCTTGGGCTACGGGGTGATATGGCTGCTGGCCTCTACTGGGTGGTTGCCCTGCACGCTTAATAAACAAACTCCAGCTGGTCCACACACACACACTCCAGATCTGATGCAGGACCAGCATCTGGACACACACACACACACTCCAGATCTGATGAAGGACCTGCGTCTGGACACACACACACACTCCAGATCTGATGAAGGACCAGCGTCTGGACACACACACACACACTCCAGATCTGATGAAGGACCTGCGTCTGGACACACACACACACACTCCAGATCTGATGAAGGACCTGCGTCTGGACACACACACACACTCCAGATCTGATGAAGGACCAGCATCTGGACACACACACACACACACACTCCAGATCTGATGAAGGACCTGCGTCTGGACACACACACACACTCCAGATCTGATGAAGGACCAGCGTCTGGACACACACACACACACACTCCAGATCTGATGAAGGACCTGCGTCTGGACACACACACACACACTCCAGATCTGATGAAGGACCAGCGTCTGGACACACACACACAGTCCAGATCTGATGAAGGACCTGCGTCTGGACACACACACACACTCCAGATCTGATGAAGGACCTGCGTCTGGACACACACACACACACACTCCAGATCTGATGAAGGACCAGCGTCTGGACACACACACACACTCCAGATCTGATGAAGGACCTGCCTCTGGACACACACACACACACACACACACACTCACACTCCAGATCTGATGAAGGACCTGCGTCTGGACACACACACACACACACTCCAGATCTGATGAAGGACCAGCGTCTGGACACACACACACACTCCAGATCTGATGAAGGACCTGCGTCTGGACACACACACACACACACTCCAGATCTGATGAAGGACCTGCGTCTGGACACACACACACACACACACACACACACACACTCCAGATCTGATGAAGGACCTGTGTCTGGACACACTCTCACTCACACACACACACACACACACACACACACACACACACACTCCAGATCTGATGAAGGACCTGCGTCTGGACACACTCTCACTCACACACACAGACACACACACACACACTCCAGATCTGATGAAGGACCTGCGTCTGGACACACTCTCACTCACACACACACACACACACACACACACACACACACACACACACTCCAGATCTGATGAAGGACCTGCGTCTGGACGCGACGACACCGCAGTCTTGAGGTGTCACTAGTCGCTCCCTGTGAAGGCCTCCTTCCCTTTACCTCTGCACAGATAAAATGTTGTCGGGATAATTCCGGTTTGCGTGGCTACGCGATAAAAAATTCTGTATTATAATTTTTTAAGGCCAGACAAGTAGTTTGTTGAGGGTTGGTTTGTAAAGAAGGACTACAAACCTGCGCACATACACTCACCGGCCACTTTATTAGGTACACCTGTCCAACTGCTCGTTAACACTTAATTTCTAAGCAGCCAATCACATGGCGGCAACTCAGTGCATTTAGGCATGTAGACATGGTCAAGACAATCTCCTGCAGTTCAAACCGAGCATCAGTATGGGGAAGAAAGTTGATTTGAGTGACTTTGAACGTGGCATGATTGTTGGTGCCAGAAGGGCTGGTCTGAGTATTTCAGAAACTGCTAATCTACTGGGATTTTCACGCACAACCATCTCTAGGGTTTACAGAAAATGGTCCGAAAAAGAAAAAACATCCAGTGAGCGGCAGCTCTGTGGGCGGAAATGCCTTGTTGATGCCAGAGGTCAGAGGAGAATGGCCAGACTGGTTCGAGCTGATAGAAGGGCAACAGTGACTGAAATAACCACTCGTTACAACCGAGGTATGCAGCAAAGCATTTGTGAAGCCACAACACGCACAACCTTGAGGCGGATGGGCTACAACAGCAGAAGACTCCACCGGGTACCACTCATCTCCACTACAAATAGGAAAAAGAGGCTACAATTTGCAAGAGCTCACCAAAATTGAACAGTTGAAGACTGGAAAAATGTTGCCTGGTCTGATGAGTCTCGATTTCTGTTGAGACATTCAGATGTTAGAGTCAGAATTTGGCGTAAACAGAATGAGAACATGGAACCATCATGCCTTGTTACCACTGTGCAGGCTGGTGGTGGTGGTGTAATGGTGTGGGGGATGTTTTCCTGGCACACTTTAGGCCCCTTAGTGCCAATTGGGCATCGTTTAAATGCCACGGCCTACCTGAGCATTGTTTCTGACCATGTCCATCCCTTTATGGCCACCATGTACCCATCCTCTGATGGCTACTTCCACCATGTCACAAAGCTCTAATCATTTCAAATTGGTTTCTTGAACATGACAATGAGTTCACTGTACTAAAATGGCCTCCACAGTCACCAGATCTCAACCCAATAGAGCATCTTTGGGATGTGGTGGAACGGGAGATTCGCATCATGGATATGCAGCCGACAAATCTGCGGCAACTGTGTGATGCCATCATGTCAATATGGACCAAACTCCCTGAGGAATGCTTCCAGCACCTTGTTGAATCTATGCCACGAAGAATTGAGGCAGTTCTGAAGGCAAAAGGGGGTCCAACCCGTTACTAGCATGGGGTACCTAATAAAGTGGCCAGTGAGTGTATATTCAAACGCACACACCTATAGACTAAACACGCGATCCTCATACGCCGTCAGCGTTTCACAGCTTTGCGTTTTTGAAGTTTGCGCAGAGATAACCTTTTTTTCCCAAAAATGTTTCAAGGCTTGCACCTTGGAACCTGTTTCATGGTTTGCGTTCTCGAGCTCTAAACACTGTTGTGCGGATGAGCGGCTGGAGCGCGGTAAGGGTTTTCTGTAGAGCGGTGTCGTGTTAGCGGCCCATAAGTTAATCACTAATGATCTTTGCAACGGAAGTGAATCAATCAAAACTAACTTTAGCTGGACAATAACTTTATTCTAGAGCTGCTGTAAAGTCAATGTCAATGTCACCTTTATTTATTTAGCACTATTAAAACAACACCAGTTGACCAATGTGCTTTACATTCTCACTGAGAAAGAGAAACATACTACAATAGTAATAGAATAAAAAACAAAATAAAAACATTTAAGACGAATAAGCCATGGCAAACAGATGTGTCTTAAGTTGTACTTTAAAAACATGTACAGAGTCAGCCTTCCTAACATATGATGGCAAGCTATTCCAAAGTCTTGGCGCTACTATTGCAAAAGCCCGATCCCCTTTCTGGCTTAACTTAGTCCGTGGAATTTTCAGCAACTTTTGAGTTGATGATCTCAAGGCTCTTCCTGATTGATACTCCATTAACAGAGCTGATAAATAAGTCGGTGGAAGGTCATGGAGTGATTTATACACCAATAAAAGAAGTTTAAAATCAATTCTATATTGTACCGGAAGCCAATGTAGAGCGATCAAAGATGGAGTGATGTGTTCTCGTTTTTTAATATTCAATAATAATCTCGCTGCCGCATTTTGGACCTTTTGCAGCCGTAGAATAGAAGCTTGACTAATACCCTTATATAAAGAGTTACAATAATCAAGTCTTGACGATATAAGCGCATGAATAGCAATTTCAAGGCTCTTACACGTCAAACACGATTTCATCTTAGCCAAGTTTCTCAAGTGAAAGAAACTTGTCTTCACCACATGGTTTATCTGTGCATTTAGCTTCAGAGTTTTTAACACGTTCTTTTTTTTTTTCTTTTTTTTTTTACAGTTTTTATTGTACAGAGTAGAAAAAAAAGTGTACATTAAATCATTAAAGAGACAAGCATAAAAGAGAAAACATTGTCTGCACATTTATCATTTACACATACCCTAACAACATGTAACTAAATGAGGAAAGAAAAAAGAAAAAAAAAACACCACCCCAAACCCCTCCCCCACCCCACCCAAGAGGATTGGAAAATAGACATGCGATTATACTATATAATAATAAAAATAAATAAAAAAATTAAAACTTGCACACCCATGATATATTTAGTCAGAATCTAGTGAGGATACAGAATCGTAAAGATTTAAAATAGGGTTCCATATTTTATAAAACTTATCAGTTGAGCCCCAGGTCGAATATTTCAATTTTTCAAGTGAAAGGAATGACATCAGATCCTTTAACCAAGAGGTAGTTGGAGGGGGGGTTGGACACTTCCAAATGCAACAAAATACATCTTCTAGCAATAAGAGAAGCAAAAGCAATAACCTCTGCTTTCTGTCTCGTGATGGATGACGAGTGAGACACACCAAAAATGGCGACTAGAGGGCATGGAGATCGAGAAACATGCAGAGCTCTAGACATGAAGTCAAAAAAAGAAGCCCAATATGAGGCCAGTTTTGGGCAGCTAAAAAATGTATGGGTGTGATCGGCGGGAGAATAGGAGCATCTGTTACAGTAGTCCCCTGTTTCTGGAAACAATTTATGAAGTTTAGCTTTGGTAAGATGAATTCAATGAAAGACTTTTAGCTGAATAAGACTCAGCCGAGCACATACAGAAGTAGAATTAACTCTAGCAAGGGCTTCAGACCATAGCTCTTCCGAAAACTTGATTCGCAGCTCATTTTCCCAAGTCATCTTTAGGCAGGAGAGAGAGGACGTACTAGATAGAGGATAGAGGATATACGACTGCCACCTGTAGGGGCTGACAATAAGTTCTCAACCAGAGATTTTTCTGGTAATTGAGGGAAGCTAGGGAAGTTCGTCTTAACAAAACCGCAGAGTTGAAAATACCTGAATAAGCCTGTAGTATGCAGGTTAAATTTGGACATAAGATTGGTGAATGTAGCAAAAGAATTATCAATAAAAAGATCTGAAAAACAGGCCATCCCCTTGTCTTTCCATCTTTTAAAAGTGTGATCAATAGCTGGTGGTAAAAACAAGTGATTGTTGCAAATAGGACTTAAGACAGATAGTGACTCCAACCGAAAATGTTGTCGAAATTGTTTCCAGATTTTTAAAGTTGATAGCACAATAGGATTTCTAGTATAATTAGAGGGACGCAGAGACAAAGGAGCAAAGACAAGTGCAGGAAGAGAAGAAGAAAGACAAGTAGCAGCTTCTCGAAGACACCAGTTGACCTCCGGCGCATTACACCACAAGAAAATCTTAGAAATGTTGGCGGACCAGTAATAAAAAAGAAAATTTGGCAGAGCTAGACCTCTATCACGTTTGTGTCGTTGCAGGATAGTTTTATTCACTTTAGGAATTTTACCAGCCCAAATAAATGAGGAGATGGTTTTATCTAGACATTTACCGCTTGGACCGCGACACGAGGTCTTCCACGTTAGCTCTTAAAGCCACATTCTCCTCCGTCGCCGACACCAACTTCGCCTGAAGAGTAGAGACCTCCTGTTCGAGATGTGTGATCCTGTCGCTGTGGTCGGATAAGCTAGTTTCCATGTCCGTGATGGCAATGGACCAACCACACGAGGCAATGGATGAGTGAATGGACTCCAGCGACGAATTCAGCAGTGCGTGAGTTCACCAGTTATGTTTCTCCATAGTTTATCAAGTTCGTTCACCAGTGTGTCAGTCGTTAGCGGGATCGAGGCGTCGTCCGACATCGCTTTCATGCGCAGAATCAGGCGCCTTGGTTTGCGGATTGATTTTACCACCAGCTCGCGGACCCTTACTCATCTGGAACATATAACTTTAACAAAGACCAACAGTAGCACAAAAATAGCTAAAAAGCCCCAAATGTAGTGTTAGGAGGGAAAAAATATGAAATTTACGTCGGAGCGCTAACACCACGCGTCTCTCCACTGCATGGCAAAACCGGAAGTCTTTAACACGTTCTTTAACATGCGGGCCGAAATTTAACTCCGCTGAGCTCCTTGTTCTTCTGGACCCGCATATTACAATCTCAGTCTTATTTTCATTAAGATATAGAAAGTTAGAGGCCAACCATGATTTAAGATCAGACAGGCAGGACATTAGAGTAGAAATTGACCTTAGTGATAAATTCTGTACTAGTCTTTGATGAAAACCTGCGAAAACATTGCAGAGATTCCACAAGATTGACAAAACAGCATGAGATAGGAATATTAAACAAAATAGGTTTGTGGTCCGAAATAGCATGTTCATCTAATTCTAAGCCTTCAGTAGAGAGACCATGTGTTAATACCAGATCTAGAGTATGGCCGTACATATGAGTCGGACCATTAACTATTTGGGTTAGATCAAAAGAATCAATCAAGTTTAAAAAATCCAGCAGACATGTATATTAAAATCACCTAAAATAAGTAATCCATCAAATTTTGAAAACAAACCTCCAAGGAAGTCCCCAAATTCATTAAAAATCTTTCTGTGCTTTTGGAGGCCTATAAATAATAGCAATGCCAACTGGATTTCCAATGTCCAGTATCAGCAGTTGTCGTTCAAATGATCCGCATTCTTCCGTTGCTATTAATCTGCAATTAAATGTCTCTTTAAATGTCTATAGAGACCAGTCCTCGTCCTCGACCCGATGAACGAGTGAACGGTGTTAGCTCAGAGAAAGGACTCATGTCCCCACTTGCAATCCGCGTCTTCACGCAAATTGTTTAAAGCCTAACCAATCTCTGTTACTGTAATCTATTATCACTGTAAAGCTGCTTGAAACATCTATACTGTTAAAGCGCTGTATAAATGAAGGAGACTCGACTTGACTAATTATCGCTCACAGACACTGATCTCACAGCAGAGGGTGATGTACATGGTATAGGGTTTAAATTAATAGCTTAAAACTTTCCTAAAATATAAAGCTATGTTTTAAATAGTCACAGTCTGTTTCACACCAACCTCCGCCTGAATCTCATATAAGCAGAAATGCCGTTTCATATGAACCAGTTTTCAGAAACGGGTGCGGCTCATGAAACTAATATCACCCCATCATGGTGTGAAAAATTCCTTTTCAGTTAAAATAATATGATAAAGAACATTTGCTGTGTAAATCTGTGAATTTAGGAACAGTTTCTCAGAAACTAAGAAACCGTTTACTGAAACTGCAAATACAGAAAAACAAACATTTATTACACTTAACAGCAACTGGGATAGACATGCTGACGGGACATCGGCTGAATATACCTCTAATATCTGAGCTGATCTTTGTTGCTCCATACAAGTGTCACAATAATAAACCCAAAGGATCTAAATGCCACAGTCTTCTTTATTAATGCAACAACTACAAAAAACAGAACAAGTAAAGTAAACATGAAGCAGAACTGACAATGAACTGAAAGAAACACAGGGCTTAAATAGACCGAAGAAGCCAATCGAAGAAACGTGAAACGCACGTGAGCACTTCACCGAACGAGACCGGCGAAGCTGAACACCCTGAACAGAAACTACAGTAACTGTGACCGCAAGTGGAGATTTGGCATATGAATTATCCAAAAGTCTTTCTTTACATGTCATGTGTCTACGCAGAGATGGAGTAAATTTGCAATTATACCAGCAAAAATCTCAAGATATCATGGCAGACACTTAAAGTTTCCGACAGAGTAAATCTAATCTGTTATTTGGAGAAATAAATATGATTCTGTAAGATTGCCGTTTCACTTATGACTATAAAACAGTTTAGCATTGATCTATCCCTCTGAGAGAGCGCCGTGAAGCCTCTCGGACAGTTCATTTACTTCTCTTGAAGAACGAGCGGTTTACAAACACAGAGACAGAAAAACGGAATTTGTGTAAATCAAAAACTTTAAAGCAAAAGTTATAATTAAAGAAACTAGTTTTACAGTAGCACTCAGTTCAGCAGCCTCATGCTACGTTCACACCGGACGCGAATAGCGCGTCAGGCGCGAGTGATTTCAATGTTAAGTCAATGCAAAGACGCGTTACGCGCGTAAAAAATTCCTGCGGCGCGAATGAGGCGTAGAGCGCGGCGCCGTAGACGTGAATACGCCTCGTTCTCGCGAATGGCGCGAATTAAGCATCTGGCGCGTTAGGCGCGTTACGCGCAAATGGTTCAGTTAGTGCTATTTGTGCATTCACGCGTTTGACGCGAATTCGCGTCTGCCGCCCGAGTGGAAAATCTGAACTTCTGCGTCAATTCGCGCCACGTTAACCAATCAGGAGCCTAGCTGCTGTCACGTGGTGAAGTGACAGTTTATAATGTTATTTTATGTTTGGCCTCAATAAATTATTTTGTAATATGACAAAAATACTTGGTGTGCAAAGCAAATCTTTCACATAAAAACTCGATTTCAATATATGAGAGATACTCATTTTGTATTGAATGCTATTTATTCCATTATTATTCTATGAAACATTATAATTCTAATGTAAAGACAACAAACACAATTTAGTGTATAAAAACTTTTTTTTTTAAATCACAGGACAGGTTTCACTTTTGGAGGCTCCATTTATTATCAAAACAAAAATAAATGACAGATTAGGTGTGTGCGGGCGAGGCTGAAGCTCGCGCCGGGCTGTAGAGACCACTCGAGGCAGAGGGCTTACACGGCCTACGCTGTCCTCGTCAGCGTCCTCACCGTTACTGTGCGTTCACACCGGACGCGAATAGCGCGTCAAATTCGCGTCTACCGCGTCTAG
>JARWKJ010000018.1:418660-453660 GCA_029959095.1 Rhinichthys osculus | reverse complement strand
GCGTTTAACCCGGGTCTGATGTCTGCGCGTTTAACCCGGGCCTGATGTCTGCGCACTTTAACCCGGGCCTGATGTCTGAGCGTTTAACCCGGGCCTGATGTCTGCGCACTTTAACCCGGGCCTGATGTCTGCGCGTTTAACCCGGGCCTGATGTCTGCGCGTTTAACCCGGGCCTGATGTCTGCGCGTTTAACCCCGGCCTGATGTCTGCGCGTTTAACCCGGGCCTGATGTCTGCGCGTTTAACCCGGGCCTGATGTCTGCGCGTTTAACCCGGGCCTGATGTCTGCGCGTTTAACCCGGGCCTGATGTCTGCGCGTTTAACCCGGGCCTGATGTCTGCGCGTTTAACCCGGGCCTGATGTCTGCGCGTTTAACCCGGGCCTGATGTCTGCGCGTTTAACCCGGGCCTGATGTCTGCGCGTTTAACCCGGGCCTGATGTCTGCGCGTTTAACCCGGGCCTGATGTCTGCGCTTTAACCCGGGCCTGATGTCTGCGCACTTTAACCCGGGCCTGATGTCTGCGCGTTTAACCCGGGCCTGATGTCTGCGCACTTTAACCCGGGCCTGATGTCTGAGCGTTTAACCCGGGCCTGATGTCTGAGC
Organism: Rhinichthys osculus; assembly: GCA_029959095.1. Taxonomy (NCBI): domain Eukaryota; kingdom Metazoa; phylum Chordata; class Actinopteri; order Cypriniformes; family Leuciscidae; genus Rhinichthys; species Rhinichthys osculus. Next base: position 453,057 of record JARWKJ010000018.1, on the reverse strand, counting down.
GTTTAACCCGGGCCTGATGTCTGCGCGTTTAACCCGGGCCTGATGTCTGCGCGTTTAACCTGGGCCTGATGTCTGCGCTTTAACCCGGGCCTGATGTCTGCGCACTTTAACCCGGGCCTGATGTCTGAGCGTTTAACCCGGGCCTGATGTCTGCGCTTTAACCCGGGCCTGATGTCTGAGCGTTTAACCTGGGCCTGATGTCTGCGCGTTTAACCCGGGCCTGATGTCTGCGCTTTAACCCGGGCCTGATGTCTGCGCGTTTAACCCGGGCCTGATGTCTGCGCGTGTAACCCGGGCCTGATGTCTGCGCGTTTAACCCGGGCCTGATGTCTGCGCGTTTAACCCGGGCCTGATGTCTGCGCGTTTAACCCGGGCCTGATGTCTGCGCGTTTAACCCGGGCCTGATGTCTGCGCGTTTAACCCGGGCCTGATGTCTGCGCGTGTAACCCGGGCCTGATGTCTGCGCGTTTAACCCGGGCCTGATGTCTGCGCGTTTAACCCGGGCCTGATGTCTGCGCACTTTAACCCGGGCCTGATGTCTGAGCGTTTAACCCGGGCCTGATGTCTGCGCTTTAACCCCGGCCTGATGTCTGCGCGTTTAACCCGGGCCTGATGTCTGCGCGTGTAACCCGGGCCTGATGTCTGCGCGTGTAACCCGGGCCTGATGTCTGCGCGTTTAACCCGGGCCTGATGTCTGCGCGTTTAACCCGGGCCTGATGTCTGCGCGTTTAACCCGGGCCTGATGTCTGCGCTTTAACCCCGGCCTGATGTCTGCGCACTTTAACCCCGGCCTGATGTCTGCGCGTTTAACCCGGGCCTGATGTCTGCGCGTTTAACCCGGGCCTGATGTCTGCGCGTTTAACCCGGGCCTGATGTCTGCGCGTTTAACCCGGGCCTGATGTCTGCGCGTTTAACCCGGGCCTGATGTCTGCGCGTTTAACCCCGGCCTGATGTCTGCGCACTTTAACCCCGGCCTGATGTCTGCGCGTTTAACCCCGGCCTGATGTCTGCGCGTTTAACCCGGGCCTGATGTCTGCGCGTTTAACCCGGGCCTGATGTCTGCGCGTTTAACCCGGGCCTGATGTCTGCGCGTTTAACCCCGGCCTGATGTCTGCGCACTTTAACCCCGGCCTGATGTCTGCGCGTTTAACCCGGGCCTGATGTCTGCGCGTTTAACCCGGGCCTGATGTCTGTGCGTTTAACCCGGGCCTGATGTCTGCGCGTTTAACCCGGGCCTGATGTCTGCGCGTTTAACCCGGGCCTGATGTCTGCGCACTTTAACCCGGGCCTGATGTCTGCGCTTTAACCCGGGCCTGATGTCTGCGCTTTAACCCGGGCCTGATGTCTGCGCGTTTAACCCGGGCCTGATGTCTGCGCGTTTAACCCGGGCCTGATGTCTGCGCACTTTAACCCGGGCCTGATGTCTGCGCTTTAACCCGGGCCTGATGTCTGCGCTTTAACCCGGGCCTGATGTCTGCGCGTTTAACCCGGGCCTGATGTCTGCGCGTTTAACCCGGGCCTGATGTCTGCGCGTTTAACCCGGGCCTGATGTCTGCGCGTTTAACCCGGGCCTGATGTCTGCGCTTTAACCCGGGCCTGATGTCTGCGCACTTTAACCCGGGCCTGATGTCTGCGCGTTTAACCCGGGCCTGATGTCTGCGCACTTTAACCCGGGCCTGATGTCTGAGCGTTTAACCCGGGCCTGATGTCTGCGCGTTTAACCCGGGCCTGATGTCTGCGCGTTTAACCCGGGCCTGATGTCTGAGCGTTTAACCCGGGCCTGATGTCTGCGCTTTAACCCGGGCCTGATGTCTGAGCGTTTAACCAGGGCCTGATGTCTGCGCGTTTAACCCGGGCCTGATGTCTGCGCTTTAACCCGGGCCTGATGTCTGCGCGTTTAACCCGGGCCTGATGTCTGCGCGTGTAACCCGGGCCTGATGTCTGCGCGTTTAACCCGGGCCTGATGTCTGCGCGTTTAACCCGGGCCTGATGTCTGCGCGTTTAACCCGGGCCTGATGTCTGCGCGTTTAACCCGGGCCTGATGTCTGCGCGTTTAACCCGGGCCTGATGTCTGCGCGTTTAACCCGGGCCTGATGTCTGCGCGTTTAACCCGGGCCTGATGTCTGCGCGTTTAACCCGGGCCTGATGTCTGCGCTTTAACCCCGGCCTGATGTCTGCGCACTTTAACCCCGGCCTGATGTCTGCGCGTTTAACCCGGGCCTGATGTCTGCGCGTTTAACCCGGGCCTGATGTCTGCGCGTTTAACCCGGGCCTGATGTCTGCGCTTTAACCCCGGCCTGATGTCTGCGCACTTTAACCCCGGCCTGATGTCTGCGCGTTTAACCCGGGCCTGATGTCTGCGCGTTTAACCCGGGCCTGATGTCTGCGCGTTTAACCCGGGCCTGATGTCTGCGCGTTTAACCCGGGCCTGATGTCTGCGCGTTTAACCCCGGCCTGATGTCTGCGCACTTTAACCCCGGCCTGATGTCTGCGCGTTTAACCCCGGCCTGATGTCTGCGCGTTTAACCCGGGCCTGATGTCTGCGCGTTTAACCCGGGCCTGATGTCTGCGCGTTTAACCCGGGCCTGATGTCTGCGCGTTTAACCCCGGCCTGATGTCTGCGCACTTTAACCCCGGCCTGATGTCTGCGCGTTTAACCCGGGCCTGATGTCTGCGCGTTTAACCCCGGCCTGATGTCTGCGCACTTTAACCCCGGCCTGATGTCTGCGCACTTTAACCCGGGCCTGATGTCTGCGCTTTAACCCGGGCCTGATGTCTGCGCGTTTAACCCGGGCCTGATGTCTGCGCACTTTAACCCGGGCCTGATGTCTGCGCTTTAACCCGGGCCTGATGTCTGCGCGTTTAACCCGGGCCTGATGTCTGCATCTTTAACACAGGTTAGCGGACAGTGATGTTGGTCTCACGGCTGTCATGCCTGCGCTCGGCCCCTGTGGCTGGGCTCCGGTCAGCCCTCGGTCAGACTCCGTTTGTCCTGCGCAGCTCCTGTCGGCCCCTGATGAGACCCACACAGGTATTGTCCTCACCTAGACTGACACACACACACACACACAGTCCAGAGCCAGTCATGTGGGATCTGTTTTAAATGTTGTGTTGTTTCCGATCAGGGTTATTCCACCAAGACGAGACTGGGGTTCCGGCGGAGCAAGACTTCCAGAGAGCAGTTTCAGGAGGCAGCGTTCGAACCCGCTACTGACACCGCTATTAAAAGTGAATTCTGTTCACGTGTTCTTCTGTTACGATCCACTTTCACTTGTTTTTATTGCCGTTGTTCAGCCCTGGTATAAAACATCTGTCTCAGGAGATCTGATCACAGCTGGATCTCGTCATTAGGCTCGTTAGAGAGGAGACACCTGTGCAGTTTCAGATACAGTTCACACCTGTATTTATAGAGCTTGTGATCGGATCAGCTGAGACGCATGTTAATACCAGTCTGGGCTGCGTTTCCCAAAAGCATCGTAAGCCTAAGTAGATCGTAGAAGCACTGCCACTAATACATCTACGATCAACTTTTGATAAACGAGGCCCTGATCATTCTGTAACGAAAGCATCCTTCAATGTCTAATCCTACAAACTCTAAATAAGTGAAAGATGTGTATGTGAGTGTTGCTAGAGTGTCTCTCCTCCGCAGTGCACAACATGGGCCGGGTGTTCCTGGCGGGAGGCGCCGCTGTGGGACTGGGAGCGCTGTGCTATTACGGCTTCGGGATGTCCAACGAGATGGGAGCCATAGAGAAAGCAGTGTAAGAGTCACTTTCACATTCTAACACTATAAGGGCATGTTTACATAATAACGATAACGGGATCATTTACAAACACTTGCAGTTTGAATCCTGTTCTCAAAAGTTTGCTTTTTTAGGCCCCCAAAACGCCGTTGTCGTGTAAATGAAGTCAATGATTATGCGGCCAAAATAGAAAACATAAAAAGTTTTCAGTTTTTAGTTGAAAATGGTGTTGTGTAAACGGCCCCTAAATGACATGAAGGCTAGACCTGATGTCATCATGCCATGACATGCTACCTCACATGCATGAGCCTCTCGTTGAGTCAGTGACTGGAGTTAGATTGGTAGCCAGAGCATTTCTCCTGATGAACTGAAGCTGTGTTTACAGGATCTGGCCTCAGTATGTGAAGGACAGGATCCACTCCACATACATGTATTTCTCTGGAAGTGTGTGTTTGACGGCTCTGTCCGCGGTGGCCGTTAGCAGAACGCCGGCGCTCATGGGACTCATGATGAGGGGCTCCTGGATGGTACGCAACAGATCTTATGAATTAACAAACTTTTTATTCTTTGCCTTTCATGAAATCCCCGTTTTAGCCTGGTTGTTCACACCTGCGAGTTGGAAAAAGTCTCAAAAAATGTGCGTGTAAAGCTGTGTAAAAGTGGGAGAGTAGAGGGGGGAAGAGGGGAGACCACAGCCAATAAAACACAGACCTGACACACTCATTAGCATATTAAAATATGACCTGAGAAAAAAAAACAGAGTTGAGGGGTAAAAATCTAACCCTATATAACAAACTGCCAAAACAAGGGAGAAACGTGGAAGAACATTTAAAAGGTCTAATAATAATATTTCCATTACATTTACGAGCACTCCAGTCTCTGAACACACAACGCTCAGTTTAACAGAAAGAATACAGGCATAGTTACTTTTTTGTCTGTTCTTTGAGTTGTTGGTCTACATCAGTGGTTCCCTAACCTGTCCTGGAGTGGCCTGTCCTAACCCATGTGATGATGAGCTGAACCAGGTGTGTTTGATTAGCCAGACTAAGCAAACGTGCAGTGTTTGGGGTCCTCCAGGACCGGTTTGGGAACCACTGCTCTACATCATTGTGTTCTGTGTATCAGAATAACCCGTCGTCGCGTTCGTGATCAGACGTACGGCTGTATCAGTGTCCGTATGTGCACATATATTTCATTTGATGAAGACGTGCGCACACACGGTGCTGGTACATGAGCGATATGATCCGCATTATGAGCGTTCTTGAACTCATCGCGGCGTAACGCCCAGACACCGCTCTCATGCGCGCATGTTTGAATTCTCAGCTGTAATGCGATGATCTCATGCGTAATCCAGCGCAGTGATTGGATTGCACATTCACATTCAGCCAATCACACGCTCCGAGGGCACTTCTACCTCACATTCAGCCAATCACACGCTCCGAGGGCACTTCTACCTCACATTCAGCCAATCACACGCTCCGAGGGCACTTCTACCTCACATTCAGCCAATCACACGCTCCGAGGGCACTTCTACCTCACATTCAGCCAATCACACGCTCCGAGGGCACTTCTACCTCACATTCAGACACGTCGCCTAGACTTTTCAACCCGGAAGAACGAAATTGCTCGAGAAATAACCAATTTCCACTTATTGATAACATTTATGAGTGCTTTTTGTTTTCAGTGATGTGCAACCTGTACATATCTGTTCACGTCTCGAAAATTGTTTTGGGGTTTCATAACCCTTAAAATACATTTTACTTGACAGCAATTCTTCCTGCCAGCTCACACTGTCAGGCGTACTCTTATTATACTGTACCTGTTGAAGTATTATAATGATCCAGCTTGTAGTTTAATATTTATATTGAGAGGAATATTAAAAATGTAAGTGGCGTTTCCTGTATTTTGCTGAATTTATAGATTGGTAGAATTTCTTGATCAATGCTGTGACAAACGTATGGCTGGTCCGCAGGCTATCGGCGCGACGTTCGCTGCTATGATCGGCGCAGGGATGTTGGTGAGGTCGATCTCGTACGAGAACAGTCCCCTGCCCAAACACCTGGCCTGGGCCCTGCATGCAGGTACAGAGAGCCGGAGCGCTAATGCGGTCACTGACCCCTAGAGGGCGCTGTAGTCTGTGTTCAGATTAATGCTTTTCTTTAGTTGAGCACTGCAGAACATTTCAATAGGCAAATACAAGCTCTCACATGAAGTCATCATCACTCCTGTGTGGACGAACAGCGCAGCTCTTGTCACATGACCCTCCTGAAGTGGTATTGAAGTGTATTCCTGTGTGCCTGTGTCACATGACTCTAATGAAGTGTATTCCTTTGTGCCTGTCACATGACTCTAATGAAGTGTATTCCTGTGTCACATGACTCTAATGAAGTGTGAAGTGTATTCCTGTGTGCCTGTCACATGACTCTAATGAAGCGTATTCCTTTGTGCCTGTCACATGACTCTAATGAAGTGTATTCCTATGTGCCTGTGTCACATGACTCTAATGAAGTGTATTCCTGTGTGCCTGTCACATGACTCTAATGAAGTGTATTCCTGTGTCACATGACTCTAATGAAGTGTATTCCTGTGTGCCTGTCACATGACTCTAATGAAGTGTATTCCTGTGTGCCTGTCACATGACTCTAATGAAGTGTATTGAAGTGTTTTCCTGTGTGTCACATGACGCTCCTGAAGTGCATCCCTGTGTGCAGGAGTGATGGGGGCCGTCGTGGCCCCGCTGACGCTGCTGGGCGGACCCCTGGTGATGCGAGCCGCCTGGTACACCGCAGGCATTGTGGGAGGGTTGTCGACGGTGGCCATGTGTGCTCCCAGCGAGAAGTTCCTGAGCATGGGCGGCCCGCTGGCCGTGGGCTTCGGGGTCGTGTTCGCCTCGTCTCTGGGTACGGCTCACTCGCGCTGGACTCTGTGTCCTCAGAGGCCGCAGGATCTGATCTCTGCTGTTCTCCACAGGCTCCATGTTCCTGCCGCCCAGCTCGGCGCTCGGGGCCGGGCTCTACTCCGTGGCCGTGTACGGAGGACTGCTGCTGTTCAGCATGTTCCTGCTGTACGACACACAGAAGGTCATCAAGCGCGCAGAGACACACCCCCTTTATGGCGTTCAGAAATATGACCCCATTAATGCGTAAGTGTTTTCTGTGGACAAGTGGAAGAACACGTCTCTTTCATGACGTCTGTTGTGAACTTTTTCTTCTTAAAGTGTAGAAAAGTCAGAAGAGCAGACCAGGAGACGGAGAGGTATCTTTTAAAGCAGATGTTCTTTATTAGGTCGCTGTAGCATCTCAATCTCGTCCAACTAAGGGAAAGGTTCCCTTGCAATTTATACATTTAGAGGGGGAGGAGTTTACATTGGGGTGGAGTCCCTCTGAAACAAAGCATGCAAATGAAGTAGGAACACACCCTACTCTGAGGGCATTACCAATCCAATTGAATCAGCATAACTATTCTAATGCTGATAGTGGCCAGGAACTCTGGTTCCTAAGAGCCATCCCAGAGCCATTAAAGACAAAAGGTGGAAGTCTCCCCTATAGCTAATCCAATCAATCTAGGCTGAGAGGTGAGAATCTCAGTGATCTGAAAACAGGACTGGCAGGAAAGGAGACTCTTGCTGGAGACTCAATAATCATCTGAATCCGTCTACTAAACTTTATCAGTTGTTATACCATTGGAGTGGAAACCTAAATTAAACATTTGGCAAATTTGTCACACGCTGTGAACCGCATCCCGCTCACGTGTCTTTCTCTTGCAGATGCATGGGCATTTACATGGACACGCTCAACATCTTCATGCGGCTGGTGATGATTCTGGCCAATGGCGGAAACAAAAGGAAGTAGTTTAACGAGACAAGGCGACATGAGATTGGACTGGAGAAGAAGATGTAGCTAAATAAAGTGTTGCTCGTTTCTTTTGCATTCATTTGTTTAAAAGCGGAAAAAAACCTTTGGATTGTTTTCAACTGAATTGCATGTCAAGCATCAGACAGTGATTTAATGTTTCTTAACAGATGCGGGTTAATCCAGATCTTCTTACTCAGTTCAGCATTCGGTGTAATTATAATAACAATATTTTTGTCTATTTATTTTACAAATTAGCTCACAGCAGACCTGAGAATGCTTGTTTCACTGTGATTCTTGTGTTCTAAAAGTTTGGCACTCGTGGTTCAATAAACTTTATTTGCATTTGCATTTTACTACATCTTAATTGTTCAGTTTACTGCTTTGCAACAGACATCAAGCGGCACTTTATAAGACAATTTACCAACATTACGCAGGACTATTTTTATCTTTGGTACAGTGATATCTAGGGGTGTGACAATATATCGCAATACAAAAATGCAACAATCTATATTGTGTACAAATTTACCCATGAAAATGTATGTGTCAGAAAATTCAAGTCAGTACTACATTAAACTACTATATAATGTTGATTATAATGTATAATTATGCAATGGGTGAATATTTGTGGGTCCTGGTAATGTCTGATGTTACCAGTAAAAAGTGTCCGACATTATTTGAAATATCTGGTCAGTGAAATAATCCTGTAGTTTCAGCTTCAGAATCATCAATATTTTTATTCTGGTGTCACTATTAGGTTTCCAGCACCAACTCCAAGCCTATTCATTTACACACCCCATGTAATACCAAATGTAGCATTTTAATCAATTTGCAGTACATTACATTACAACAGTATGTGTTTTAACTTTTACTGTTTGGAGTATCGCAATAATGTGGTATCGTTACAGCCCTCGTGAGATCTAAAGACATTAGAAATATCTCTGAACTTTATAGCAGAATGATGTTGAATCCCCAAACTTCAGATTCAGATATGCTCTCAAACATTCTCACATTATGTTAGTTTACCCTTTCATTGGTTTCTTTGAGACAAATTCAGTGTTTTCTGATCATTTTGCACATCGATTATGACCTATAATCCAGATCATGATGGTATTTTTGGGACAGATCCACGCATCTGTGATAGTGAAGGCATGTCCGTGATCTGGGCATCGACAGACATTCGTGTTTTATCTGTGCTCTGATCAGCGGCAGACGACAGTGAGATTAGCGATTAATCCTCCTGTCGCCATCTGTATTCTGATGCTGATTAAATCCTGAAAGGAGGCCATTGCCAGCACTGGTTACAGGTGCAACTTAAGCCGCGTTTCCACCGCAGGAACTTTCCCCAGGAACTAGGAACTTTGGGGTGGTACTCCGTGTGTTTACACCGCAGGAACCAGGGTCTAAATGAAGTTCCGGGTAAAAATTTCCCCCCAAGAAAGTCCCTGCTGGCGAGGTAGTACTTTTTCAGAGTTCAGGAACTTTCGGGGTGGGACTTGTGCGCTGAACATGCTGATTGGTTCTTTTACCTTGTTCTCTCTGCCGGATGGCGCGCGTTCGTCCCATCCATCTCACGGTCATGTCCGCTATAGCTGATAACAAACGTTGTCTACTTTTATATCTAGCATTACGAGCTTTCTGAATACGCTTTGGTATTAGTGTTCGTCTTTTTTCTGTCGTTTTGTTAATTACCTCGTTAGTAAACCAATAGATCACACACAAAAGCAGCACAGCTTGAATCTCCTCAATACTTAAAACTTAAAACTCAAAACAAACGCGCAGACTGGGAGGAGCAGTCTTACGCAGTTCAACGTCACTAGATCTTCCCGGTACTTTAGTCCACGGTGTAAACGCAGTGAGCAACCGTTCTGGGGCAAAAAAAGTTCTTATGAAAAAAGTTCCTGGGACAAATAGTTCCTGGTAATTGCGGTGGAAACGCGGCTTTACTTTAAAAAACAAAAAAAACGAGGAAATATTCAATTGTGATTGCAAGTCACATTCACTGCCAAAACACTTAAACCCCATTAATATGAAGTTATTGTCAGTATCCATAGGTCTGCAAAAAGAAAAAAGGAGTCGCCTCAAAATCAGATGCTTTGGCAGCTGGTGGATTCGTGTGATCGTGTGATGGTGCAGTTTCTGTGACAGACCAGCAGAGGGAGTTTCACACAATATCAGCTGAAGCTCAGAGGAAACACTGCTCTCACACACACTGCTCTCACACACACTGCTCTCACACACACTGCTCTCACACACACTGCTCTCACACACACTGCTCTCACACACGCTGCTCTCACACACACTGCTCTCACACACGCTGCAGATCCGGAACAATACAGATACACATATATAAACACAGCAAAAAAACAAATGTCCCTTTTTTAGCTTACTGTATTTTAAAGATAATTTTGTAAAATCCTAATTTGAATATTATACAATATTTTTCATGCTTGTTCAATGAACCATAAACAATTATTGCACATGCACCTGTAAAACAGTCCTTAAGACACTGACTGTTTACAAGCTGTAAACGGTTCTTAGTGACCACGGACAATAAAGAGACGCTTTTACTGACTGTGAAGAACGATGCCCAGGGTTGTTGTTTTCTCAGTATGACCAAAGATGCAAAAGAAAACAAAGTATCTGTATTTTTGAAAAATATTGACCAAACCTTCATTACCAAAACTGTCCCTCATCTGCATTGTGCTGAAAGGGTCAGAGTTCAACTCAACTCTGAAGTTACCCAGTCACAACGTAGAGGTTGTTCATATGCAAAGTCTTCAACTCATATTTGTAATGCATGTAAATCCATCATTTTAATACATGTAACCCCATCATCTCAAGTATGAGAACTCGAGAGATCAACGACCACAGTGTTATAACCACTGTCCACAAACGTGGCATCCAGCTACAGCCCATCCGGAGAGTATTCACAGCGCTTCATTTTTTCCACATTTTGTTGTTACAGCCTTATTCCAAAATGGATTAAATCAAATGATACTCAAAATTGAGCTCAGGTTCATCCGGTTTACACTGATCATCCTTGAGATGTGCCTCCATCATCCGTAAATGGAAGAAGTGTGGAACCACCAGGACTCTTCCTAGAGCTGAGCGATCGGGGCAGAAGGGCCTAAGTCAGGGAGGAGACAGAGAACCCGATGGTCCCTCTGGCAGAGCTCCAATGTTTCTCTCTGGAGAGAGGAGAACCTTCCAGAAGAACAACCATCTCTGCAGCTCTCCACCAATCAGGTCTGAGAACCTTCCAGAAGAACAACCATCTCTGCAGCTCCCCACCAATCAGGCCTGAGAACCTTCCAGAAGAACCACCATCTCTGCAGCTCTCCACCAATCAGGCCTGAGAACCTTCCGGAAGAACAACCATCTCTGCAGGACGCCACCAATCAGGCCTGAGAACCTTCCAGAAGAACAACAACCATCTCTGCAGCTCTCCACCAATCAGGCCTGAGAACCTTCCAGAAGAACAACCATCTCTGCAGCTCTCCACCAATCAGGCCTGAGAACTTTCCAGAAGAACCACCATCTCTGCAGCTTTCCACCAATCAGGCCTGAGAACAACCATCTCTGCAGGACGCCACCAATCAGGCTTGAGAACCTTCCAGAAGAACCACCATCTCTGCAGCTCTCCACCAATCAGGCCTGAGAACCGTCCAGAAGAACAACCATCTCTGCAGCTCTCCACCAATCAGGCCTGAGAACCTTCCAGAAGAACAACCATCTCTGCAGCTCTCCACCAATCAGGCCTGAGAACCTTCCAGAAGAACAACAACCATCTCTGCAGCTCTCCACCAATCAGGCCTGAGAACCTTCCAGAAGAACAACAACCATCTCTGCAGCTCTCCACCAATCAGGCCTGAGAACCTTCCAGAAGAACAACCATCTCTGCAGCTCTCCACCAATCAGGCCTGAGAACCTTCCAGAAGAACAACCATCTCTGCAGCTCTCCACCAATCAGGCCTGAGAACTTTCCAGAAGAACCACCATCTCTGCAGCTCTCCACCAATCAGGCCTGAGCACAACCATCTCTGCAGGACGCCACCAATCAGGCCTGAGAACTTTCCAGAAGAACCACCATCTCTGCAGCTCTCCACCAATCAGGCCTGAGAACAACCATCTCTGCAGGACGCCACCAATCAGGCCTGAGAACCTTCCAGAAGAACAACCATCTCTGCAGCTCTCCACCAATCAGGCCTGAGAACCTTCCAGAAGAACAACCATTTCTGCAGCTCTCCACCAATCAGGCCTGAGAACCTTCAAGAAGAACAACAACCATCTCTGCAGGACGCCACCAATCAGGCCTGAGAACCTTCCAGAAGAACAACAACCATCTCTGCAGCTCTCCACCAATCAGGCCTGAGAACCTTCCAGAAGAACAACCATCTATGCAGGACACCACCAATCAGGCCTGAGAACCTTCCAGAAGAACAACAACCATCTCTGCAGGACGCCACCAATCAGGCCTGAGAACCTTCCAGAAGAACAACCATCTTTGCAGCTCTCCACCAATCAGGCCTGAGAACCTTCCAGAAGAACCACCATCTCTGCAGCTCTCCACCAATCAGGCCTGAGAACCTCCCAGAAGAACAACCATCTCTGCAGGACGCCACCAATCAGGCCTGAGAACCTTCCAGAAGAACAACAACCATCTCTGCAGGACGCCACCAATCAGGCCTGAGAACCTTCCAGAAGAACAACCATCTCTGCAGCTCTCCACCAATCAGGCCTGAGAACCTTCCAGAAGAACAACAACCATCTCTGCAGCTCTCCATCAATCAGGCCTGAGAACCTTCCAGAAGAACCACCATCTCTGCAGGACGCCACCAATCAGGCCTGAGAACAACCATCTCTGCAGCTCTCCACCAATCAGGCCTGAGAAACTTCCAGAAGAACAACCATCTCTGCAGCTCTCCACCAATCAGGCCTGAGAACCTTCCAGAAGAACAACCATCTCTGCAGCTCTCCACCAATCAGGCCTGAGAACCTTCCAGAAGAACAACCATCTCTGCAGCTCTCCACCAATCAGGCCTGAGAACAACCATCTCTGCAGGACGCCACCAATCAGGCCTGAGAAACTTCCAGAAGAACAACCAACTCTGCAGCTCTCCACCAATCAGGCCTGAGAAACTTCCAGAAGAACAACCATCTCTGCAGCTCTCCACCAATCAGGCCTGAGAACCTTTCAGAAGAACAACCATCTCTGCAGCTCTCCACCAATCAGGCCTGAGAACCTTCCAGAAGAACAACAACCATCTCTGCAGCTCTCCATCAATCAGGCCTGAGAACCTTCCAGAAGAACCACCATCTCTGCAGGACGCCACCAATCAGGCCTGAGAACAACCATCTCTGCAGCTCTCCACCAATCAGGCCTGAGAAACTTCCAGAAGAACAACCATCTCTGCAGCTCTCCACCAATCAGGCCTGAGAACCTTCCAGAAGAACAACCATCTCTGCAGCTTTCCACCAATCAGGCCTGAGAACCTTCCAGAAGAACAACCATCTCTGCAGCTCTCCACCAATCAGGCTTGAGAACAACCATCTCTGCAGGACGCCACCAATCAGGCCTGAGAACCTTCCAGAAGAACAACCATCTCTGCAGCTCTCCACCAATCAGGCCTGAGAACCTTCCAGAAGAACCACCATCTCTGCAGCTCTCCACCAATCAGGCCTGAGAACCTTCCAGAAGAACCACCATCTCTGCAGCTCTCCACCAATCAGGCCTGAGAACCTTCCAGAAGAACAACCATCTCTGCAGCTCTCCACCAATCAGGCCTGAGAACCTTTCAGAAGAACAACCATCTCTGCAGCGCTCCACCAATCAGGCCTGAGAACCTTCCAGAAGAACCACCATCTCTGCAGCTCTCCACCAATCAGGCCTGAGAACCTTCCAGAAGAACAACCATCTCTGCAGCTCTCCACCAATCAGGCCTGAGAACATTCCAGAAGAACCACCATCTCTGCAGCTCTCCACCAATCAGGCCTGAGAACCTTCCAGAAGAACAACTATCAGACGGAAGTCACTCCTCAGTAAAAGGCACATGACAGGCACATGACAGCCCACCTGGAACAGTAAAATGGATGGAAGAAGAGGATCTGAGAGTGCAAGCGGGTGTGGGTATATGGAGGAGGTCAAAGAGCTATGAAGGGGCAAGATTATGAATGACTTTAAAATCGAGGAGAAGTATTTTGTAGTTGATACGGTAAATGATGGGGAGCCAATGGAGCTGTTGTAAGATGGGAGTGATGTGATGAATAGAGGGGGTACGAGGCATCTGTGTTTATGGAGGGTTTTATGCGGGAGGCCAAACAAAAGGGAATTGCAGTAATCTAAACGAGAAATGACTAAACTATGAACAAGAATGGCAGTGGAGTGAGGCGTGAGGAAAGGACGCAGGCGGTTGATGTTTTGAGGATGGTAGTAAGCAGACCAGGTAACATTATTAACATGAGGGGTAAAAGAGAGGGTGCTATCGAAGATTACACCCAGACTCTTAACCTGAGGGGAGGGGAGATGAAGGAGCTATCAATGGGAATAGAAAAATTATAGAGGTTGTTTAATGTTGATCTTGTACCTATAAGAAGCAATTCTGTTTTATTGCTATTTAATTTGAGGAAGTTTGAAGTGAACCAGGATTTTATGTCAAAAAAACTGTTAGTAAGGGAAGATGGTGGAAGTTTTGAATTAGGTTTGGTTGAAAGATAGAGCTGGGTATCATGACTGAATGACTGGGTGACTGAATGAGAGGTGAATGATTTTAACTGAATGAACTGAGTGCGGCCTGAGAGATATGAATAAAACCAGTTAAGAGGTGTGTTAGTGATACCAATAGAAGAGAGTCTGTCTAGAAGGATGATGTGTGAAATTGCATCGAAGGCCGCACTCAAATCAAGCAGAAGTAAACCAGAGTCAGCAGCCAGGAGAAGGACGTTAGTGAAGAGGACGGAAACCAGACTAGAATTGTTCATATAGATTATTGTAGGAAAGATGAGTATGGAGTTTAGCAGCAACTATTTTTTCAAGAATTTTGGAGATGAAAGGAAGATTTGAAATAGGATGAAAATTATGAATGAAATTCCTAAACGTAAGTTAGGGAGGAGTGAGCCAATCTAATCTTTCAATCAACAGCCTGAGTATATAAGCAGCCGCTTACCTCTCCTTAGCATCAGCTGTTCCAGTATCGCTCCACCTCCCCAAACTCCACCTTCACTCCACCGCCCTTTTAAATGATCATATCCTACATTTAACCACTGGGGGAGGGGGGATATCAGAGCTCAAGTTGAAGCTGCTTCATCGAGCCCCTCTCCAGTGGACAGCAAGGCAAATAAGTTTAACCTAATATCTTAAAGATTTTATGGGCAAACAAACTCGTTAAAGGTGGTTGGGATCTGAACCGGGTTTCTTAAGAATCGGAGTTACAGCAGCTGTTTTAAGAGAAGGAGGAACAATTCCAGTGGTAAGAGAAGAGTGAATGATGTCTGTAGTGAGAGGGGACAGAAAAGGGACAGTGGCCTTTACAAGAACAGTAGGAAGGGGGTCTAAGTGCAGGTTGAAGATTCGGATTTTTTAATGAGTTCGGAAATTTCATTTACTGAGGGCAAGGTAAATGCTGAGAGTAAATGGGTGGGAGCAAATTAAACTGGGACAGGTGAGTTTGGAGCAGAAGTAAACATAAGTTGCTGGTGGATGGGTTCAATTTTTAAAGAGAAAAATGATAATATAGTATTACAAAAATCAGAAGAGTACAAGTGAGGAGGAAGTGGGTCCAGAGGTGTTGTGAAGTTTGTAATGAGGGAAAAAAGGGCCTTTGAATTTCCTTCACTTGAACTGATTAAACCAGAATAGTATGTGGATTTAGCTTTAGAAATACAATCTTTGTAAAGAAGAATGTGATTTGAATACATGTCCATGTGCACAGTGAGACTGGTTTTCCTGAAGTCTTTTGAGTTGTCGTCCTTTTGTTTTTAATTTTCTCAGAGTGGGAGTAAACCAAGTTGCAGAGAGAGTAAATGAGACAGTCCTGGTTTTGAGTGGAGCAAGGTTATTATGGAGGTTATGAAGGTTATTGTTGGAGTGAGAGAGCAGTTCATCCGGGGTAGAGAAACTGTCGGCACTGGGAAGGCTAGTGATGCTAGAGGATAAATTGTCCAAGTTGATATCCTTAATATTTCGGAATGTTATAGTACGTGGAAGATTAGATTTGGAGAGTGAGAGATTAACACTGAACGAGAGCAGCATATGGTCAGAAAAAGGGAAAGAATCTGCTTTACAGTTAACAGGTGTAACCCCTGAAGAGCAGATTAAATCCAAAATATGCCCTTTAATGTGTGTGGGAAAGTTTATATATTGCTGAAATCCAAGACTGTCCAGACAGGATGTAAAGTCTTTGGTGAGAGTGTTGTCAACATTATCCATATGTATATTAAAATCCCCCAGAAGTATTGTATTTGATGAAAGTGTGGACAGGTGAGTCAGAAAGGCAGCAAGGTCAATAATAAAGTCCTTGTTAGGCTTTGGTGAGCGGTACAAAGAAGAAACAATGGTGGCAGTCGGTCCAGAAAGCTGACAAACAGTAGCCTCAAATGAGCGACAGACAGGAGCGTTGACAGGCGCTATCTTCCACTTCTCGCGGTAAATTATCGCGAGACCTCCCCCTCGGCCAGAGTCACGCAGTTGAGAGATGTAAACAAACCCTGGAGGAGAAGCATCGAGGGAAATAAAGTCATTTGGCTGCTGCCACGTTTCTGTTAAACACAAAAAGTCAAACTTACGGTCAACGAGGAGATCCTGCACAAGATGCCCCGTACTCATAAGTGAGCGGATGTTAAAAAGACCAAAGTTGACAGCAGTGTTACTGAATTTAGCCGACCTAGCTAGGCAGGCCCACACACTATGATCAGCGCGGTGACCGGTATTCCTCGGTGGAGGTCGAGTAGTGGACCAGAAGGACTTTATGGATTTATCATACTGAAAGTCCCGACGAGAGCCACGGTGAATGTATTTCCGAAGAGGCAAGTATAAAATGTCCGGGTGTGAAAGCAGAGCTGGTGATGGTGGATCATGTAGATATAAACGAAACCTCGGAAGCTCAGCAGTAGAATACTGGAACAGTGCAGTCGATGAATGAGGAACCAAAGACAGGACAGTCCAGGCCAGCATAAGCCACACATAGTTAATCCACACAGTTAAAGAAACCAGGGAGCAGCGGCAGCAAAGACACGCCAGCGTTCACTCAACCCAGTGACACTGATCTCTGGAGAGACCTGAGGTTACACTTTATTTCGATAGTCCACTTTAGACATTCTACTTACTATAAGTAACTTTTCAACTAAATGTCATCTAATGGCGCTTTTCCATTACCAGTACCAGCTCGACTCGACTCGACTCGCCTTGGCTCGCCTCGACTCGGCTCGCTTTTCGCTCCGTTTTCCATTGCAGAAAGTACCGCCACAAATAGTACCCGGTCGTCATAGCGACGCATTTCGTTCCTCGTTGCCCCATCAAGCTCTCGCTGGATCCTCTCTTCGGCAACCAAACAAAGGAATGTCTGCACCTCCTCGTTTGACCACGGCGTATTCTTCCGAGTTGCCATAATAATAGTAGAAAGTTTTGTAACTATCTCTGGCCAAACTATTTAAAATACTCCATCTGGCGCGTGCAATGATGACGCAGATTCTCTGTGACCAATCAGCAGTCGGCATTGTTTTCACGTCACATTTTAGTATCGGCTTAGCTCGCCTCAGCTCGCTTGGAACCTCGCCGGAGGTGGTACGAAAAAAAGTACCCGAAAGCAGGTACAGGTACAACTTTTACACAGTGAAAAACCAAACAAAGGCGAGTCGAGTCGAGCCGAGCCGAGCCGAGCTGGTACTGTGTAGTGGAAAAGCGCCATATCTCTCATTAGAGTATTAGTAGACTGTCAGTAGGCTGTTAGGTTATGGTTAGGTGTTAGGGTTCGGGTTAGTAGAAAAAGTTGACTTGTATTTGCCAAGTCTGTTGGGGGACCAACAAAATAAAGTGTTAGCAAATATTAAGCAGAAAGTCTACTAATCCTCTAATGAGAGTTAGTTGAGATGTAGCTGCAAAGTTACTTATAATTAGTAGAATGTCTAAAGTGGACTATCAAAATAAAGTGCAACCAGACCTGAACATGGCTGAGCACCGACGCTCCCCATCCAACCTTGAGCTTGAGAGGTTCTGCAAAGAAGAATGGCAGAAACTGCCCACAAACAGGTGTGCCAAGCTTCCGGCATCACACTCAAAAAGACTTTTCAAAAAGCTGTTATTGGTGCCAAAGGTGCTTTAACAAAGTATTGAGCAAAGGCTGTGAATACTTGTCTACATGTGATTTTTTTTATTTTTAATAAATTTGCAAAGATTTCAAACAAACATCTTTCACGTTGTCATTATCGGGTATTGTTTGTCGAATTTTAAGGAAAATAATTAATTTAACCCATTTTGGAATAAGGCTGTAACCTAACAATGTGGAAAAAGTGAAGCGCTGTGAATACTTCTGTATATAAACATGCATAACAGATATATCAACACCAACTATTAACTTAACGCTGCTAAAAAATATCTAGGATGTTTCCCAGTGTGTTGTCACAAACAATAAAGACCTTTAAGTAAATTGGATGTTTTAGGTAAACCAGAAGAAATAAACAGAACAATGTATACTGTTATGAGTATAGCAGAAGAACCCAAGCGCAGACGGTATGCAAACACACAACGTTTATTATAACAGAAAACGGAGAAAACAAAACCCACGAGGGGGCAAAACAGTACAAGATAAGGTAAACGACTGACCACACTAGACTAAGACTTTGACATAAAACTAAACAGGAACAAGACAGGCTTTTTCAAGATCGCAACTCTTAAGACAAAACACTCGACAAGGTACTCACTGGGTATAGACATGGCACGTAAGGCAATGAACCGGCACAGGACAGCAAACACAAGGAGATTAAAAAGGGAGACACTAATGACAAAGACAGGTGAAGCTGACTAGACAAGGACAGGTGAAACTGACTAGACAATGATGACGAGACGAGGATAACAAGGGGGCGAGGTAACGTAACGAGACAACACAAGCACATGGCTCAAAACACAAGACCATGTGCTTGCACACAAAACATGATTCTGTCATGATCCTGCCTCAAGACTAGAAAATCAAGGACACGAGGGCAGAATCATGACAGAACCCCCACCTTAAGGAGCGGCTACCAGACGCTCCAAAAGAGGACATCAAACACGAGACATGACAGACTGGGAAACAGACACAAACCAACAAAACATGACAAATAAAAGCAACGGCATACAAGAACATACAACAATGGGGTTGGGATGCATCAACAAAAACAACAAACAAGGGAGGGGGGGAGGGGGAACAAGACAGTTCATAGGTGGCTGACCAGGGAGGGTGGGAGGACTGGGGGTCTTGGGTTTACGGGTCGAGGGTTTGGGACGAGGATTCCGGGCGGACTTGGGTGGGGGCACTCGAGGAGAAGCCATAGGGGAACCAGACTGAGACAGGGTGACACGTGGAGAAGCGCTGGGGGAAATTGACTGGGACAAGGAAGGAGACAGCACAGGACAGGAGACAGGGTGAGAAGTAATCGACTCAGACTCAGATGTAGTGCTCATATTAAACTCAGAAGCACTCTCCTGTGCAGTACTCTCAGGAGCTGGAGCAGCGAGCTCGGAAACAGCTCTCTCAGAAGATGGCTCAGGAACTGTTCTCTCAGCACCGGGTGCTGGGACCGCCTTCACAGCGGCGGGCTCTGTGACTGCAGCGGGCTCTGAGACTGCAGCGGGCTCTGTGACTGCAGCGGGCTCTGTGACTGCAGCGGGCTCTGTGACTGCAGCGGGCTCCGTGACTGCAGCGGGCTCCGTGACTGCAGCGGGCTCCGTGACTGCAGCGGGCTCCGTGACTGCAGCGGGCTCCGTGACTGCAGCGGGCTCCGTGACTGCAGCGGGCTCTGTGACTGCAGCGGGCTCTGAGACTGCAGCGGGCTCTGTGACTGCAGCGGGCTCTGTGACTGCAGCGGGCTCTGTGACTGCAGCGGGCTCCGTGACTGCAGCGGGCTCCGTGACTGCAGCGGGCTCCGTGACTGCAGCGGGCTCTGTGACTGCAGCGGGCTCCGTGACTGCAGCGGGCTCCGTGACTGCAGCGGGCTCTGTGACTGCAGCGGGCTCTGTGACTGCAGCGGGCTCCGTGACTGCAGCGGGCTCCGTGACTGCAGCGGGCTCCGTGACTGCAGCGGGCTCCGTGACTGCAGCGGGCTCTGTGACTGCAGCGGGCTCCGTGACTGCAGCGGGCTCCGTGACTGCAGCGGGCTCTGTGACTGCAGCGGGCTCTGTGACTGCAGCGGGCTCCGTGACTGCAGCGGGCTCCGTGACTGCAGCGGGCTCCGTGACTGCAGCGGGCTCCGTGACTGCAGCGGGCTCCGTGACTGCAGCGGGCTCTGTGACTGCAGCGGGCTCTGTGACTGCAGCGGGCTCTGTGACTGCAGCGGGCTCCGTGACTGCAGCGGGCTCTGTGACTGCAGCGGGCTCTGTGACTGCAGCGGGCTCTGTGACTGCAGCGGGCTCTGTGACTGCAGCGGGCTCTGTGACTGCAGCGGGCTCTGTGACTGCAGCGGGCTCTGTGACTGCAGCGGGCTCCGTGACTGCAGCGGGCTCTGTGATGGCGCTTGAAGAACGGGAGGCTCCCCTCTTCCTCCTCTTTCTCCTAGGTCGAGAAGCAGAGACCCTCGCCGGAGCTGAGACGGGTTGGGGAAGCACGGCGGAAACCACCGCAGGTACAGCAGGCTCTGCGGAGGAGGACTCTGACGTCGACTCCCACGACAGCCGTCTTCCTCGTTTTCCACGAAGATCAAAAGGGGTGGACGGAGCTCTAGGAGTCATGGAAGAGTCAACCGGGCTTCCAAACATCGCGACCCCTATCCGGAGACCCTCAGGGATAACCGGCAGTTGAGCAGAAGGTGAAGACGATGACTCCTCACGACCACCGCCTCTACTGCGGCCTCCACGGGTCCCACGAAACTTGACCAGACGGGTTCCCTCAAACGAACGTCCTGACATTCTCTTGTTGAGGGGGGAAGACAACCAGACTTCTTCAAGGGGGTCCGGATAACACTTGGCAGGGACGGGCAAACGGTCTGCAGGGTTCGGTCTTGGCCGGTTCATTCTGTTATGAGTATAGCAGAAGAACCCAAGCGCAGACGGTATGCAAACACACAACGTTTATTATAACAGAAAACGGAGAAAACAAAACCCACGAGGGGGCAAAACAGTACAAGATAAGGTAAACGACTGACCACACTAGACTAAGACTTTGACATAAAACTAAACAGGAACAAGACAGGCTTTTTCAAGATCGCAACTCTTAAGACAAAACACTCGACAAGGTACTCACTGGGTATAGACATGGCACGTAAGGCAATGAACCGGCACAGGACAGCAAACACAAGGAGATTAAAAAGGGAGACACTAATGACAAAGACAGGTGAAGCTGACTAGACAAGGACAGGTGAAACTGACTAGACAATGATGACGAGACGAGGATAACAAGGGGGCGAGGTAACGTAACGAGACAACACAAGCACATGGCTCAAAACACAAGACCATGTGCTTGCACACAAAACATGATTCTGTCATGATCCTGCCTCAAGACTAGAAAATCAAGGACACGAGGGCAGAATCATGACAGTATACTATTTACATGAGAATTAATTGAAATAAAACAGTCCAGTAAATGAACAGATGGTCTGTAAAGTAAGGGAAATCAATAGAAAAAGAATGACAATGAAAATAAATAAATAAAAACGTATCTGATCAGTTCAAGGTTGTACATGAGTGATTCTCTGGGTAAGAATAGAATTACTACAATTAAAGTTGAAATAGTCAATGTTTAGGATGATGTCCAAGTCCCGCTGATGATGAAACAAAAAATAGAAAATTGTCCTTCAAGTAATCCGAGAAAAACAAGATTTCCCACAGAGTCACATCCTTGTACTCGGGATATTTGATAATCCACAATCCACAGTGAGAACAACCCATCGGGGAGAAACCACTTGATGTCCATATAAGTAGAGCCTTAACAACTCATACAGATTCAACACCCCAAAATATAAAGTAACATTTAAAGAGAAAACAGCGACAAAAAGAAAAGAAATCTAGCATTAGTTAGAGAGCCCACACATATATTATATACATCAAGTGAAAACAAATGCACAACATAAGGAGAAACAAAACTTACATGATTGAACTGGAAACAAAGTTTCTCAATCAGGACTCCAATGAGTGTTGCTGGAGGTGTTAGGATAAAACCAGGATAACACCAGGATAACACCAGGATAAGACCAGGATAACACCAGGATAACACCAGGATAACACCATGCTTCCCTCTTCCAAACAAACTGAATTCCTCTATGCTACTACTAATTTAAATGTATAACGCTCATGCATCCCCTAGTGGTGGGTATGATAAAAACCTAGGGTAATGGGCTTTAGAAATAGTTAATTAGACAATGTTCAAATGCAAAAGTAGCACAAAGGGTAATTAGAAATGGCAAAGAAACAAAAAAAAAAATCACAAATAAAACAAAAAAAATTTCACTACAAACTCCAAAGCATGATGATCACAAAAATAAAACCACTACAAATTGTTACCCACGGAGTTAACCATATATAAGAAAATGGGAACTGTTTTCTTTGTCCCGAAGAAAACAGAAGAAAGAGAAAACAAACTAAACAAAACACAGTCTCAACATAAAGTCAGTCACACTGCCACACACACGGCTCAACTAAACATTACACTCATCTATTCAGACACCAATGATCCCAAAGTCAATGACAATCATGCAGCAAAAATTAATACAATTCATGATTGCCATTTACAAAAAATAATACACAAAAAAAATTACAATATAATTTTTCTTAAATCTCACATGCTTCAATAAATAAATTAAAATCTGTACCTGTATTATTAAATAAACCTGCCTAGATCAAGTCAAGTCAGCTTTATTTCTACAGCTCTTTTTACAGCACAGAGTGTTTCACGCTAGCGTTACAGAGCTAACAGGGAAATAATGCAACGTGTGTTTCCGCTGTACAGCAGATCTAGAAGAGAGTAGCGTCTCATCAGCTCGAGTCAGCTCAGTGATGGTTCACTTCTGTTCATTGGTCATTCATTTAGTAAATCATTAGTTATTAATTTAGTTCATTTGTCGATACAGCCGCTCTGGAGAAAACCGTGATGTCATCGTCCGGCTCAGTTCGGTCTCATATAATTCTGTCAATGCAGATCAATAATAATGTTTAATATTAAGAAATCAACATATCTCCCCTAAAGACAGCAAATGCATACAGAAAAACTGAGCAACTTTCCTGCAGCTCTGACAGTCACTGCTATGAAACATACTAGCATACTACTCTTATTATCTTTCCTATATATTTCCATGGCAAAAATGATAAGAATAATATGATAGTATGATAGTATGCGGTTCTGAATTCAGAAAGCCTGAAGAGTTTGGTTTCCTCTCGGCTGATGGGGTTTGTAGTCCTACGCCAGAGTAATGTAGTCTCTATATTTACTGCCTTCTCCTCCATTACATACAGATTGCTAAATCTCTAAATTCTGACTGGATTAAAACATGAACACAACCGTGAACAGCCACAGTTAATGAATAATATTACTAGACAGAAGATTAGTTTATTCCAAATACTGATGCTATGTTGAGTAGGATCTAGGATGTCTTTTATTAAATTGCTGTTTCTGCCATTCTGATGAACCATGAGCGATGTTTAAAAAAGCAATAGTCATTCTTCAGAAGGAACGATGTCAGAACACACATATGAACTGATCATGTTCCTCAGTGAGCTTCGATTACTCCTGCGCTGAGAACAGAAACTGTGACCTGATTATTCTATCAGAGTAAATAAAGGCAACCTTATGTTTTATATTTAAGGGCATCAAAAAGAAGCTCCATCGACCCAATTCCCACTGCGCAATGTGACGTCATAGTGACGTCTTTTCTATGTCATTTTTGGACGTCCAATTTCGGTCCACTGAAGGGGTTGTTTTGTAACGCCAGGCGACGTCTTTATTCGACGTCTTTTGCGCGTCTAATATTGACGTCGGTGGGACCAAATGTGGTCGTTTGTGGACGTCTTTTCAACATCAAATTTAGTATCTTCTATAACTTCTATAACTGTAGTCCCATGTTTCAAAAGGGTAGAGGACATTTTTTGTACCATGTATTTACATTTATGCATTTGCCAGACGCTTTTATCCACAGTGACTTAGATTGCATTAAACTTACATTCCTGCTTTCCCTGGGAATCGGACCCATGATCTAGGTGTTGCACTAGGACCGTTACACAAGCGCCAACACTCCTCTGTTTGAGCTACAGCATTACACATTTGAATGTGTCAATTACCACCTTCTGATTGAGACAATCACATGGAGTTTTGGGAAAATTATCTTAAATAATTATAAATAATCTGTATTTATATGTATTAATCATGTTGATAACAACAATGTTGATATTTGTAAATAAAAAAAATATTGCATATTAATCATGTAAATTTCCAGCACCTGTAATAGATGTCCAAATGAGGTCCAAAAAAATGACCCAGTTCAACGGTCAAATGTTGAACGTCAACATGACGTCCAAGTTGGGTCATGGTTGGACGTCCAAATAGATGTCCAGAATTGGTCATGGACCGACGGACCCAATATAGACATGATCTGCACGTCTCTCCGACGTCCAGTGTTTAGTGGGAACACTTGTACACGTCGACCCACTGAAACTGCAGTCAGATCAAGTTTCATGGAGAAAGCCATCGGTGTGTTTAGAGGAAAGCTGAAGCGTTTCTGTTCTTCCTGCAACTCTGTATAGCGGAGCGATGCTCGTGATGTTCTGCGTGACGTGTGTGTGAACACACACCAAACCCTGCACCCTGGAATAGCTCAGTGCCAGATGTGCTTATCAGGAGCTGAAGCTAATGTTCATAGCAGAATGAGGATGTATTAAAGGTTCTGTCCTTCCATTTCACATGGTTCTGATGTCACAGAACAAACGTCCTCTACAGAACCCGGATCTACTTCCAGCCGAGAGCAGGAGCTGCGGCCAACAACTGCAATGTTCAGTGGCACATGTTTCTAAACTCCTGAATGAATAAACTAACCTGATACTTTCTTCTGTGTGTGTGTGCGTGCGTGTGTGTGTGTGTGTTGTTCCAGGTCTCAGGCATGAGCTGCAGTGAGTCACAGGATTACTGCGTCTGCTTCTCCTGCGCTCTCACACACACACTCACTCTCTCACACACACACACACACGCGCGCGCGCCTCTAAAGACGTCTTCAGATGGGCAGCGGCTGCTTCTTCACTCTCTCTCTACAGAATGAGGAATAAACAGACTTTACTTCTTCTCCTCTCTCTGTGTGTGTGTACGGGTGAGTGACTGTGTTTCTGAGAGACTAGTTTAATCAGGTTCAGATCTCTGAGAGTCTCAATAATCCTTTAAGTATAATGGACTAAGCAGAGCTACTGGGTTACTTGTCCTTTAATATACACCTTTAACTTTAAACATTACAATTTACAGTGGAACTATTGTATTATCTTTAGAGTAGTTATCTAAAATGCATGTAATTCTCACTTACTAAGACTGAGTTTCAGTAGAATTGTTCTGAATAGATTCTGTGTCCGTGATTCCTCTGAATTCTGTCAATCTAACAAAGACATCACAACCTACACTGTATTTCTTACTGCAGTCTCAGGTTTTTTGTGTGAACATCCTGATGTTCAACATTTGAAGTGTATTTCTGTGTTATTTGATGCTGAGTTTGAAGTATCTGTGTTTTCAGGCAAATCTGATTTCGCACCGTATTTCTATGATAATGGATCTGGCAGCAACAACGGAAACATGGCGCTGTTCAGTATCGCTGAAGACACGGCTGTGGGTGAGTGTTCAAGCACACCTCTCTTCTGTGTTCTGTAGAGAAGAAGAACAGAGGAACCTCTAATACTGTACATGCACAGACCGACTGCAGGACCACAGAGATGAGACTAACCTCTGATCATACTGAATTCATATTTGTGTGCAGAAATTAATCTCTCTAAATCATTTTCATGAAATCAGATATTTAGCTCATTGTAATGCGACATGAGTGACAGTGGGTTTGGGGTTAGGGTCATGCTGTATGAACACATCTGGACTGGTTCGGGTTAGGGTCGTACTGTATGAACACATCTGGACTGGGTTAGGGTCGTACTGTATGAACACATCTGGACTGGGTTAGGGTTAGGGTCGTACTGTATGAACACATCTGGACTGGGTTAGGGTTAGGGTCATGCTGTATGAACACATCTGGACTGGTTCGGGTTAGGGTCGTACTGTATGAACACATCTGGACTGGGTTAGGGTCGTACTGTATGAACACATCTGGACTGGGTTAGGGTCGTACTGTATGAACACATCTGGACTGGGTTAGGGTTAGGGTCGTACTGTATGAACACATCTGGACTGGGTTAGGGTTAGGGTCGTACTGTATGAACACATCTGGACTGGTTCGGGTTAGGGTCGTACTGTATGAACACATCTGGACTGGGTTAGGGTTAGGGTCATGCTGTATGAACACATCTGGACTGGGTTAGGGTCGTACTGTATGAACACATCTGGACTGGGTTAGAGTCGTACTGTATGAACACATCTGGACTGGGTTAGGGTTAGGGTCGTACTGTATGAACACATCTGGACTGGTTCGGTTTAGGGTCGTACTGTATGAACACATCTGGACTGGGTTAGGGTCCTACTGTATGAACACATCTGGACTGGGTTAGGGTCGTACTGTATGAACACATCTGGACTGGGTTAGGGTCGTACTGTATGAACACATCTGGACTGGGTTAGGGTCGTACTGTATGAACACATCTGGACTGGGTTAGGGTTAGGGTTGTACTGTATGAACACATCTGGACTGGTTCGGGTTAGGGTCGTACTGTATGAACACATCTGGACTGGGTTAGGGTTAGGGTCATGCTGTATGAACACATCTGGACTGGGTTAGGGTCGTACTGTATGAACACATCTGGACTGGGTTAGGGTCGTACTGTATGAACACATCTGGACTGGGTTAGGGTTAGGGTCGTACTGTATGAACACATCTGGACTGGTTCGGTTTAGGGTCGTACTGTATGAACACATCTGGACTGGGTTAGGGTCGTACTGTATGAACACATCTGGACTGGGTTAGGGTCGTACTGTATGAACACATCTGGACTGGGTTAGGGTCGTACTGTATGAACACATCTGGACTGGGTTAGGGTCCTACTGTATGAACACATCTG
Source organism: Rhinichthys osculus (assembly GCA_029959095.1). NCBI lineage: Eukaryota > Metazoa > Chordata > Actinopteri > Cypriniformes > Leuciscidae > Rhinichthys > Rhinichthys osculus. Next base: position 426,094 of record JARWKJ010000018.1, on the reverse strand, counting down.
GACTGGGTTAGGGTCGTACTGTATGAACACATCTGGACTGGGTTAGGGTCGTACTGTATGAACACATCTGGACTGGGTTAGGGTCGTACTGTATGAACACATCTGGACTGGGTTAGGGTTAGGGTCGTACTGTATGAACACATCTGGACTGGTTCGGGTTAGGGTCGTACTGTATGAACACATCTGGACTGGGTTAGGGTTAGGGTCATGCTGTATGAACACATCTGGACTGGGTTAGGGTCGTACTGTATGAACACATCTGGACTGGGTTAGGGTCGTACTGTATGAACACATCTGGACTGGGTTAGGGTCATACTGTATGAACACATCTGGACTGGTTCGGGTTAGGGTCGTACTGTATGAACACATCTGGACTGGTTCGGGTTAGGGTCGTACTGTATGAACACATCTGGACTGGGTTAGGGTTAGGGTCATGCTGTATGAACACATCTGGACTGGGTTAGAGTTAGGGTCGTACTGTATGAACACATCTGGACTGGGTTAGGGTTAGGGTCGTACTGTATGAACACATCTGGACTGGTTCTCCACAGGGACTCATGTGTACACGCTGAATGGCTCCGACCCAGAAGGGGAACCCGTGACCTATGGCATGACCTTTGATAAGGGATCCAGAGAGTGTTTCAGCGTTGAGCCCAAATCAGGGAATGTGACGCTCGTGGAAAGTCTGGACAGAGAGGTGAGTGTGTGTGTCATTACAACGGCACAATATAAGGACATAAATCAGGAGGAATACCAGCTGAAGTCTGAGATTTGTGTTAATAATTAAACTTGTTTTGATTGTTCAGGTTCAGGATGAAATCACCGCATGCGTGACCATCACAGATGGAAGAAACAAGGTGAAAAAACACCATTACAATAAGATTTAATTACAGGCTAACTTCTTAAAGTGGAAGCGTGTCATTGTTTGTATGTTCAGCTGTTAGTTGCGTGTCAGTTTCAGTCGCGGTCAGTCATTGGTCAGTTTAACTGTAAAGAGTGAAACACTGTCAGACCGATCGCATCTGACGCGAAGAGGTGCATGTTCGGTAGAAATGCACAGACCGACGCATCTGACCCGAAGAGGTGCATGTTGGGTAGAAATGCACAGACCGACGCATCTGACCCGAAGAGGTGCATGTTGGGTAGAAACTGGAGACGTCACAGTGACGAAAGATCAGCGATGACGACAGAGGTTTCACTAACCCATACTTTTATAAAAGTAAAAACTTTAATGTAATTTTAATGTTTATTAACATAAAACTGATAAAAATGACATTCTGGTGCTGTATTAAGCAGTAGAGAAAGTTTTGAATGAAAAGTGTTGCTACATGTAAACGTCTAAAACAAACGTGTTTGTAAAAAGCTACAGTTAGTGCATGTAATCTCTTCATCTGCGATCGAGAACGCGAACGCCACGAGCGCCACGAACGCCACGAGCGCCACGAACGCCACGAACACCACGAACGCCACGAACGCCACGAGCGCCACGAACGCCACGAACGCCACGAACGCCACGAACGCCACAAACGCCACGAACGCCACGAACACCACGAACGCCACGAACACCACGAACGCCACGAACGCCACGAACGCCACGAACGCCACGAACGCCACAAACGCCACGAACGCCACGAGCGCCACGAACGCCACGAACGCCACAAACGCCACGAACGCCACGAGTGCCACGAACGCCACGAGCGCCACGAACGCCACGAGCGCCACAAATGCCACGAGCGCCACGAGCGCCACGAACGCCACGAACGCCACGAACGCCACAAACGCCACGAACGCCACGAACGCCACGAACGCCACGAACGCCACGAACGCCACGAACGCCACGAACGCCACGAGTGCCACGAACGCCACGAGCGCCACGAACGCCACGAGCGCCACAAACGCCACGAGCGCCACGAGCGCCACGAACGCCACGAACGCCACGATCGCCACGAACGCCACGAGCGCCACGAACGCCACGAACGCCACGAACGCCACGAGTGCCACGAACGCCACGAGCGCCACGAACGCCACGAACGCCACGAACGCCACAAACGCCACGAACGCCACGAGTGCCACGAACGCCACGAGCGCCACGAACGCCACGAGCGCCACGAGCGCCACGAACGCCACGATCGCCACGAACGCCACGAGCGCCACGAACGCCACAAACGCCACGAACGCCACGAGTGCCGCGAACGCCACGAGCGCCACAGACGCCACGAACGCCACGAGCGCCACGAACGCCACGAGCGCCACAAACGCCACGAGCGCCACGAGCGCCACGAACGCCACGAGTGCCACGAACGCCACGACCGCCACGAACGCCACGAGCGCCACAAACGCCACGAGCGCCACGAGCGCCACGAACGCCACGATCGCCACGAACGCCACGAGCGCCACGAACGCCACGAACGCCATGTGTAGTTTACGTTTATGTGTAGTGTAGGAGTAGTGTATGAGTAGTGTATGAGTAGTGTATGAGTAGTCTATGAGTAGTGTATGTGTAGTGTATGAGTAGTGTATGTGTAGTGTATGAGTAGTGTATGAGTAGTGTATGCCGCGAGCGCCACGAACGCCACAAACGCCACGAGCGCCATGAACGCCACGAACACCACGAACTCCACAAACGCCACGAACGCCACAAACGCCACGAGCGCCACAAACGCCACGAGCGCCATGAACGCGACGAACACCACGAACTCCACAAACGCCACGAACGCCACAAACGCCACGAACGCCACAAACGCCACGAGCGCCACGACTGCCACGAGCGCCATGAACGCCACGAACACCACGAACTCCACAAACGCCACGAACGCCACGAACGCCACAAACGCCACGAACGCCACAAACGCCACGAGCGCCACAAACGCCACGAGCGCCATGAACGCCACGAACACCACGAACTCCACAAACGCCACGAACGCCACAAACGCCACGAGCGCCACGACTGCCACGAGCGCCATGAACGCCACGAACACCACGAACTCCACAAACGCCACGAACGCCACAAACGCCACGAACGCCACGAGCGCCACGAACGCCACGAACGCCACGAACGCCACAAACGCCACAAACGTCATGAGCGCCACGACTGCCACGAGCGCCACGAGCGCCACAAGCGCCACGAACGCCACGAACGCCACGAACGCCACAAACGCCACAAACGCCACGAGCGCCACGACTGCCACGAGCGCCACGAGCGCCACAAGCGCCACGAACGCCACGAACGCCACGACTGCCACTAGCGCCACGAACGCCACGACGGGAAGAAGCAGTGAAGCTCCCGATCAGGAGTCAAACCCCCTGTGGCGCTTTCACAACACTGATGTGTGTGAGCAGCACGGCTCCTGCTTATGTTTATGTTTATGCTTATGCTTATGTTTATGCTTATGCTTATGCTTATGCTTATGTTTACGTTTGGATACATTTGTACATTTTTGCCTATGCATATCCAATTTTTCAGATCAAATTTACTTTATATTTCGTTTCTCCAGGTGGTAGAAAATGTACGAGTGTTTATCACAGATGTTAATGACGAAAAGCCTGAGTTTTTAAATCGACCCTTTATAGTGGATGTCCCTGAGGTAAGAGTGAAATCAGTTTATATATATATATATATATATATGTGTGTGTGTTATAAAACACAGTCCGCATGATTGTGATCTGTGTTGAAGGACGTTCCCTCGGGCAGCAGCTTCTACAGAGTCCAGGCCGTCGACAGAGACATCGGCTCCGGGGGAAGTGTTTCCTACTTCCTGCAGGTGAAGATAAACTACTTCCTGTAGGTCAGGCTAAACTACTTCCTGTGGCGTCAGTGTCACCATAGACATAATAGAGAGTAGACACGCTATCGACCGCTGCTGCCGACTGGCGCGGACGAGCCGTGGGGCCGCCGTCTTGGACCGGTCACCTGCTCCGCTCAGTGTAATCTGTTTGGAAGGTGCAATGAGCTGTCAGCGCATTTAATTAATCATATCTCACTGAATACCCAACTGATTTTCAGGCGGGGGTTTTTTGCTGCAAAGATCATTCATGTAGCTATGATACAGGACACATGGTACAAATACACAGAATACAACCAATAGTACGGTAATGTTAAATCTTACTTGTGAAAAGTAATCCCCCGAGCCCTATTTGCGATGGTCTGCCGATTTGAGCAGGAATATGCTGAATATGCTGAATATGCTGAATATGCTGAATATGCTGCACAGTGCTCTGGCATCTGAACTGCTGCTACGCAACGCTATTAGGAGTATGACCGGTTAAAGATGGCGGCCGCATTTCTTGCGCCCAGCGGCCAATAGGGCGTCTAGCTCTATATTATGTCTATGAGTGTCACTCGAGTGTCACTCGTTCTCAGGGGAATGAGTTTAAAATAATGACCACTGAGGATGAGATTCGACTCTGGGTCGAGGACGGTCGTGTGGGACGCTGGCGAACAGACCTCGACACTAAAGTGCCATCAGAAACTGTTCTGCTACTGGATTAAATTTCAATTACATTTATGCAGGTTGAGGCTTAGCCTGGCTTACACACACACACACACACACACACACACACACACACACACACACACACACACACAAGTGTCTGGCCTCTAGTGCTGCTTTTTCAGAGGAAAAACTAGAAAACTCAATGTCTAGTATTCTTCTACTTTTTTTAAACAACCCTCTTCATCATTCCTGATATAATTAGTGTACACTCAGCTTTTATGAGCTCAAATCAATAGAAAGACTAGAAGGAATATTTGTACTTTTACAAATCCACTTGTCACACAGGGCCGTTTACCACGACACTTCCACAGTGTCCGGTGTGTTCTGGGTTCTCGCTCGCATCGGTTTCTTTATGAATGAAAGAATTATATGTTTTGCTGTATCAACGGCATTCCAAACCATCTAATATAAAAGAAAACTGTGCAAACACTATCCACACAAATGACATTTTACATCATGAGTTCATGTACTAGCAACAATTAATCATCACCAAAATTCTCAATATGAGAACACACACAACACGACACGACACGACACATACACTAAACTACACTACACATACACTAACACTACAGATACACTACTCATACACTACACATATACTACACATACACTACACACACACTACAGATACACTACAGGATAGACTACTCCTACACTACTCATACACTACTCATACACTACTCATACACTACACATACACTACACATACACTACACATACACTACACATGCACTACACATACACTACTCATACACTACACATACACTACTCATACACTACACATACACTACTCATACACTACTCATACACTACACATACACTACTCATACACTACTCATACACTACACATACACTACTCATACACTACTCATACACTACTCATACACTACACATACACTACACATACACTACTCATACACTACTCATACACTACTCCACCACACTACACATACACTACTCATACACTACTCCACCACACTACACATACACTACTCATACACTACACATACACTACACATACACTACTCACACACTACACATACACTACACATACACTACACATAAACTACACATACACTACAGGATACACTACTCATAGACTACACATACACTACTCACACACTACACATACACTACACATACACTACACATAAACTACACATACACTACAGGATACACTACTCCTACACTACACATAAACTACACATACACTACAGGATACACTACACATAGACTACACATACACTACTCACACACTACACATACACTACACATAAACTACACATACACTACAGGATACACTACTCATACACTACACATAAACTACACGTACACTACAGGATACACTACACATAGACTACACATACACTACTCACACACTACACATACACTACACATACACTAAACATAAACTACACATACACTACACATACACTACACATACACTACTCATACACTACACATACACTACTCATACACTACTCATACACTACTCATACACTACTCCACCACACTACACATACACTACTCATACACTACTCCACCACACTACACATACACTACTCATACACTACACATACACTACACATACACTACACATACACTACTCACACACTACACATACACTACAGGATACACTACTCATAGACTACACATACACTACTCACACACTACACATACACTACTCATACACTACTCCACCACACTACACATACACTACTCATACACTACTCCACCACACTACACATACACTACTCATACACTACACATACACTACACATACACTACTCACACACTACACATACACTACACATAAACTACACATACACTACAGGATACACTACTCATAGACTACACATACACTACTCACACACTACACATACACTACACATACACTACACATAAACTACACATACACTACAGGATACACTACTCCTACACTACACATAAACTACACATACACTACAGGATACACTACACATAGACTACACATACACTACTCACACACTACACATACACTACACATAAACTACACATACACTACAGGATACACTACTCATACACTACACATAAACTACACATACACTACAGGATACACTACACATAGACTACACATACACTACTCACACACTACACATACACTACACATACACTACACATAAACTACACATACACTACACATACACTACACATACACTACTCATACACTACACATACACTACTCATACACTACTCATACACTACTCCACCACACTACACATACACTACTCATACACTACTCCACCACACTACACATACACTACTCATACACTACACATACACTACACATACACTACACATACACTACTCACACACTACACATACACTACACATACACTACACATAAACTACACATACACTACAGGATACACTACTCATAGACTACACATACACTACTCACACACTACACATACACTACACATACACTACTCCACCACACTACACATACACTACTCATACACTACTCCACCACACTACACATACACTACACATACACTACACATACACTACTCACACACTACACATACACTACACATACACTACACATAAACTACACATACACTACAGGATACACTACTCATAGACTACACATACACTACTCACACACTACACATACACTACAGGATACACTACTCATAGACTACACATACACTACTCACACACTACACATACACTACACATAAACTACACAAACACTACAGGATACACTACACATACACTACACATACACTACACATACACTACACATACACTACACATAAACTACACATACACTACAGGATACACTACACATACACTACACATAAACTACACATACACTACAGGATACACTACTCATAGACTACACATACACTACTCACACACTACACATACACTACAGGATACACTACTCATAGAC
>JARWKJ010000018.1:378660-413660 GCA_029959095.1 Rhinichthys osculus | reverse complement strand
AGTCAGGCCCAATTAGCGCGCGATGTGACAGCTGGAGGCAGAACACATACGGATAATGCAAAACCTGTCAATTTATGCCTTGATTCTTCCCCAATACAGAAGGCAAATTATAATGGTGTGAAAAATAGCAGGTTTCTGTCTGACTGGTAACTTTCACACTGAGAACTAAAAAAGCAGCTGCTTAAAATCCAGATTAAATGACAAGTTCTTATAACGGCTTTAACATCAGACACAAACCTGCATGTTTATTTCGGATCTTCTGTATTTGAATCCATCATTACCACACTGAAATGGTTCCTGTTCAGTGCCGGATGGTATTCATCTCATTTTTTGGACACTTCTCACGAGTTAGACATCATTTGAGATGTTAACTACCTCATAGTTTTAAATAAAGTCTTGTGATTATTTGTCTGGTCCAGGTTTCTCATTCACCCCACGTCTGGCATCATTTACACGCAGCCCTGGGCCTCTTTAGACGCTGAAGTCAAGTCAAAATATAATTTCTATGTAAAAGCTGAAGACACTGAGGGGAAATACAGCCTTGCAGAGGTTTTTGTCACTGTGCTCGACCAAAATGACCATCGGCCAGAGTTCAACCAGAACTTCCTGGAAAAGACCATGATCATCGGGGCGCCGGTGCAAATACAGGTTTGTGGGCTTGTAGTTTTCGTTCTTCAACTAAATTGGCCCCCATAGTAGATTAGACGAATCTCTCACTGTGCCTGAGGCATGAACTCCCATGATCCCACAACCAGCTTAGATGAGGGAGATCGTCACTAATGGTGTAAATGTGAATGCGATGATTGAGACTTGTCTCCGGTGTGTGTTCAGGCTGTGGATGAGGACGCAGAGGAACCCAATAACATCATTGAATATTCCATCATGAAAGCCGATCCAGACGACATCTTCGACATTAACTCGTCCACGGGAGAGATTAAGCTGAAGCCGTACATCAGGTCTATGGAGATCGTGCAGAACATCACCAGACAGAAGGACTGCAGGTGGTCAGTTCTGGTCCAGGCCCGGGATCGAGGCTCTCCGTCCTTCAGCACCACAGCGGTCGTGAACATCGACATCACCGAGCCGGTGAGACCAGGGTCGGGGTCAATGTGTGTTCAGTTGTGTTTGTGAAGAATATCATATTACTACCATGTGCAGCGCTTTGAGGTATGATGCGAATGCCTTGGTACAGGAATCTGGAGTGTGTGTGTGTATATACAGTTGTTTTATTGTAGCATGGTACAACCACAGAACTTCTTCATGTTGTGTACATTATTTACAACCCTTTCTTGTAATATTTCTTTCTCTTTTCACAGAATGGGCTCAAAGGGCCCATGTCTGTGTTTCTAATGCAGAGCCGAGAGAATCCACTGAAAGCTCTTGGCCTGGCGGTCGGCTTCATCGCTGTTATGGTTTTGGTGACAGTTTTGATCTCCACTCTTCTGTTCTTTCGCAACACAAAGTCCAATAGGATCAGGCCAGCGCGGCGCATCATTCGCAGGAGGGCCAAAGAGCCTCAGCACTGGAGCTTCAGGCCAGCGTTTGGACACGACCGCAACCGCGATGAGGATGATGAAGACACTAGTGACAAGCTCAAGGGAAACAACAGCAGCTCCAGAACCAAGCGACCCATTCCCAGCGCTCCAGTCCTCCCTCCTCCTCCACCTCCAGCAGCGACCGGGCCGACCGGGCCTCAGCGGGACCAGCGGGACGTGCCCTCGGTGTCCGGGCCGACCGGGCCTCAGCGGAACCATCAGCGGGACTCGGTGTCCGGGCCGACCGGGCCTCAGCGGGACCAGCGGGACGTGCCCTCGGTGTCCGGGCCGACCGGGCCTCAGTGGAACCATCAGCGGGACTCGGTGTCCGGGCCGACCGGGCCTCAGCGGGACCAGCGGGACGTGCCCTCGGTGTCCGGGTCCATCAGTCGCTGCTCCGGGTCCATCAGTCGCACAGACGGCACTGGCATCAGCTCCGCTCTCGTTTCGGAGCTGAAAATGAGAATAGAACAGAAAATTATCGAGGCAAATCGAGGTTATTATTACTGACACACTGACGCATTCCACATGGGTTACGTGTGAGTTTGATGGACCAAACGTTTGATGTCACAAGCAGCTCTTTGTGAAGAATGTTTATTTTTGTGTGAAAGTGTTTTTAAAGTGGCCATCTGGTTCAGCTAAAGTGTTTCTGATTTTCAAAATGGCGTACAGTCTTTATAATAATATATCATCTGGCTTGTATTCTTAAAAAAAAAAAAAAAGTCATAAAAATGCTAAGTAACTTGCCAATACTGGTCTATGCACATATGTGTCTGTAAGCAGAAAAGCGTTTCAGTAATGTACACCTCCAGCTCTTCATCGAAATCCCAGTCCTGCTGCTCTTAGACCCGTTTATGCTTTAGTTCTGGTGATCTCTCTGGTGATTCGCTCCTTACTGCCATCTTTAGGTTTCATTCCATTCAGTCTAAACAATCTAATCATTAATCCCTCAAACGACCCTCTCTGTCCATCGCTATTCTATAGATGTACGTCCGACTGTCTGACTGCATTTCTTCTTTGAACAACTTTTGCCTTGAGGATCTTCAATGAAAGTCTATGACTGTATGGACATCTGAAACCAGACTCTCTCATCTAGTTATTGCTTTTTATTATTATTATTATTTTTATTGTTTTGTAAAGAATTTTTCACTGATATTTTGAAAGTGATTTAAGAGCAGATAAAGATCCATGTGCTATTTGTACGGCATATCAAAATGTCAAGTGTGTTTATTATGTAAACTCTGTGCTTTAAATCCATTTAGAAATAAAACATTTTTAAGGTGTTATTTAAAAATGAAAAAATGAAAAGAGTCTAATGTCTTCTTCCTAGTATTCAATTTTTACAGCTAAATTTACATAATCTCATTTATTAAACATTTGTATTTAAGGCAACTTCAAAAAATAAGGAAAAACAAGTGATTTATCTTTGAATAATTTTTTTGCAGTGTAACAATATACTAAAGTTGAAGAGTAAATCAGAGCAGTGCAGAAGCTACCCGCTGATATATTTTTCATTATTACACACACACTGCCCGTCACAAACACACACACTGCCCGTCACAAACACACACACTGCCCGTCACAAACACACACACTGCCCGTCCCAAACACACACACTGCCCGTCACAAACACACACACTGCCCGTCACAAACACACACACTGCCCGTCACAAACACACACACTGCCCGTCACAAACACCACACACTGCCCGTCACAAACACACACACTGCCCGTCCCAAACACACACACTGCCCGTCACAAACACACACACTGCCCGTCACAAACACACACACTGCCCGTCACAAACACCACACACTGCCCGTCACAAACACACACACTGCCCGTCACAAACACACACACTGCCCGTCACAAACACACACACTGCCCGTCACAAACACACACACTGCCCGTCACAAACACACACACTGCCCGTCACAAACATCCACACACTGCCCGTCACAAACACACACACTGCCCGTCACAAACACACACACTGCCCGTCACAAACACACACACTGCCCGTCCCAAACATCCACACACTGCCCGTCACAAACACACACACTGCCCGTCACAAACACACACACTGCCCGTCACAAACACACACACTGCCCATCACAAACACACACACTGCCCGTCCCAAACACACACACTGCCCGTCCCAAACACCACACACTGCCCGCCACAAACACACACACTGCCCGTCACAAACACACACACTGCCCGTCCCAAACATCCACACACTGCCCGTCACAAACACACACACTGCCCGTCACAAACACACACACTGCCCGTCACAAACACACACACTGCCCGTCCCAAACACACACACTGCCCGTCCCAAACACCACACACTGCCCGTCACAAACACACACACTGCCCGTCACAAACACACACACTGCCCGTACCAAACATCCACACACTGCCCGTCACAAACACACACACTGCCCGTCACAAACACACACACTGCCCGTCCCAAACACCACACACTGCCCGTCACAAACACCACACACTGCCCGCCACAAACACCACACACTGCCCGTCACAAACACACACACTGCCCGACACAAACACACACACTGCCCGTCACAAACACCACACACTGCCCGTCACAAACACCACACTGCCCGTCACAAACACACACACTGCCCGACACAAACACACACACTGCCCGTCACAAACACCACACACTGCCCGTCACAAACACACACACTGCCCGTCACAAACACACACACTGCCCGACACAAACACACACACTGCCCGTCACAAACACACACACTGCCCGACACAAACACACACACTGCCCGTCACAAACACACACACTGCCCGTCACAAACACACACACTGCCCGACACAAACACACAGACTTCCCCGTCACAAACACCACACACTGCCCGTCACAAACACACACACTGCCCGTCACAAACACACACACTGCCCGATACAAACACACACACTGCCCGTCACAAACACCACACACTGCCCGTCACAAACACACACACTGCCCGTCACAAACACACACACTGCCCGACACAAACACACACACTGCCCGACACAAACACACACACTGCCCGTCACAAACACACACACTGCCCGTCACAAACACACACACTGCCCGTCACAAACACACACACTGCCCGACACAAACACACACACTGCCCGTCACAAACACACACACTGCCCGTCACAAACACACACACTGCCCGCCACAAACACCACACACTGCCCGTCACAAACACACACACTGCCCGTCACAAACACCACACACTGCCCGTCACAAACACACACACTGCCCGTCACAAACACACACACTGCCCGTCACAAACACACACACTGCCCGTCACAAACACACACACTGCCCGTCACAAACACACACACTGCCCGTCACAAACACACACACTGCCCGACACAAACACCACACACTGCCCGTCACAAACACACACACTGCCCGTCACAAACACACACACTGCCCGACACAAAAACACACACTGCCCGTCACAAACACCACACACTGCCCGTCACAAACACACACACTGCCCGTCACAAACACCACACACTGCCCATCACAAACACCACACACTGCCCATCACAAACACCACACACTGCCCGTCACAAACACACACACTGCCCGTCACAAACACCACACACTGCCCATCACAAACACCACACACTGCCCGTCACAAACACACACACTGCCCGTCACAAACACACACACTGCCCGTCATAAACACCACACACTGCCCATCACAAACACCACACACTGCCCGTCACAAACACCACACACTGCCCATCACAAACACCACACACTGCCCATCACAAACACCACACACTGCCCGTCACAAACACACACACTGCCCGTCACAAACACACACACTGCCCGCCACAAACACCACACACTGCCCGTCACAAACACACACACTGCCCGACACAAACACACACACTGCCCGTCACAAACACCACACACTGCCCGTCACAAACACACACACTGCCCGTCACAAACACACACACTGCCCGACACAAACACACACACTGCCCGTCACAAACACACACACTGCCCGTCACAAACACACACACTGCCCGTCACAAACACCACACACTGCCAGTCACAAACACACACACTGCCCGTCACAAACACACACACTGCCTGTAACAAACACCACACACTGCCCGTCACAAACACACACACTGCCTGTAACAAACACCACGCACTGCCCGTCCCAAACACCACACACTGCCCGTCCCAAACACCACACACTGCCCGTCACAAACACACACAATGCCCGTCACAAACACACACACTGCCCATCACAAACACCACACACTGCCCGTCACAAACACACACACTGCCCGTCACAAACACACACACTGCCCATCACAAACACCACACACTGCCCGTCACAAACACCACACACTGCCTGTAACAAACACCACGCACTGCCCGTCACAAACACCACGCACTGCCCGTCACAAACGCCACACACTGCCCATCACAAACACCACACACTGCCCGTCACAAACACCACACACTGCCCATCACAAACACCACACACTGCCCATCACAAACACCACACACTGCCCGTCACAAACACACACACTGCCCGTCACAAACACACCACACACTGCCCGTCACAAACACCACACACTGCCCGTCACAAACACACACACTGCCCGTCACAAACACACCACACACTGCCCGTCACAAACACACACACTGCCCGTCCCAAACACACACACTGCCTGTCACAAACACCACACATTGCCCGTCACAAACACACACACTGCCCGTCACAAACACACCACACACTGCCCGTCACAAACACACACACTGCCCGTCACAAACACACACACTGCCCGACACAAACACACACACACTGCCCGTCACAAACACCACACACTGCCCGTCACAAACACCACACACTGCCCGTCACAAACACACACACTGCCCGTCACAAACACCACACACTGCCCGTCACAAACACCACACACTGCCCATCACAAATACCACACACTGCCCATCACAAACACACACACTGCCTGTAACAAACACATACACTGCCCGTAACAAACACACACACTGCCCATCACAAACACCACACACTGCCCATCACAAACACCACACACTGCCCGTCACAAACACCACACACTGCCCATCCCAAACACCACACACTGCCCGTCACAAACACACACACTGCCCATCACAAACACCACACACTGCCCGTCACAAACACACACACTGCCAGTGGTGGACAGTAACGAAGTAAATGTAATTCGTTACTGTACTTAAGTAGCTTTTTTGCGTATCTGTACTTTACTCAAGTATTTAAATTTTGGGAGACTTTTACTTTAACTCCACTACATTTCAAAGTCAAATATCTTACTTTTTACTCTACTACAATTTCAAAAATCAGTCGTTCCTTTTTATTTATGAGTGGATAAAAACGTAACTCAAACGAGCCACCAATCACAGTACAGCACGCTCGCTTTGTTTTGAACTTGCCTTGGCGGTATCTACTAAGCGCGAACCAGTCAGAGCCGTTAAATATATGAGAGTTGCGAACATAGATGGTTGTGACAGTGATCTCGCCGCCGGGCCGGCACGTTATTCGTGTAGCTCTCAATAGTTCCAAACAAATCGCGTTGACAATGATTTTAAGCGGGACAGAGAGCAGCAGATATTATTGCAGCAATTATCGGTAAGTATTGACGCATAATGTACATTGCTTACGTTTTTGCCACTAAAATGACGTGCATACAATAGCTTTTTTTTCTGGGGAGTAGCCTAGCAGAAACACTGCATTAATACGTTTTTGTGTTTAATTTTGGAGGGAAATTGGCTGCTCCCATAACATAGAATATATATATTTATATATATATATACTGTATATTAGTCCATGGGCCAAGCCAGAATTTGGTACCATCTAAGGTGGCAAAATCTCTTTGGTACCAGTTTGTTTGTTGAGTCCATATAAGTACATTGAAACATGATAACCTTTTCAAATGAGTAGCTTTACTAATATTTTGGGACAATCATTATTATTGCCATTATCGTCCTACAGTATCTGCCCCGCAGGTTTGTATAAAGTCTATTATAAGAGGTAGCCATACATGCTATATGTTTATTTTTTCAGGACAGTCAGGGCTATCCAGATCTGCCATCATTTGACATGATATATGTGGTATACGTTTTGTATTAGCCTTCATATTAAAGAAAAATATTTTTGCATCTACTAAATTATTATATTTGTAAATCTATCTCAAAAGATATTGATGTTAAGGGGGGTATCTTTTCAGATATGGATAGACAAGACTGTCTGTAATCTGGTGATATCAGAACCATGATGGTGGGACAATCCATGACCTAGCAATTTGAAAAAATATGTGTGTACTGTATATGAAATAATATTATGCAACAACAACAACGACTGGTGCTAGTTTCAAAAGTTTCAGATTACTCCTCCATACCTCGTTGTACAGATAAAAGCCACTATGTTCATCTGAAAAGGTGAGTCCTGCTATTTATTTTGATATGCGTTACCCTTGGAGGCTACAGGCACTTCTCAACTTATTCAGCTATGACTCTGCAGTGTGAAAATGAGTGAAGAAATGACCGATGATTGCAACTTTGTTTTATTTTAATTAGATTTTTCAAATCAAGATTACTCAGACCATCTTTGTTCTACAAGCAATCTACTAGCATCACTGTGAAGCAGAAGGTCCACTTTTTCATTTGATACCTATTTTATAAAATAAGAACTTTGTGAGTAATTAAAAATAGATTGATGAGTGTGTGGAGATGCGAAGTAGTTTAAGACGGCTGAAATTTCAAGCATTAGCGAAGACATCATATCGCAAGTGGCACTGAAGATCACAGGTAATATTCGGAACCAAGATATTAGTCAAGCATGGCCACCACATGCGTCAGATCTTGAGATGATGAACAGCACTCCTACATCTCTAGTGGAGTTTCTCCAGACACTCCTAACAGGTTTATCCAAAGTAGGTAATAACCCATCCCAGAGCTGTCAAGTCACTCATCGGAAATGTGGAACTGATGAAGATACTGAATAGACTTGGCCATGGTGTTTCATATTCTCAGGTAGAAGAAATTGACACAGACCTTTGCCTTCAGAAGCAAGCAGCAAGTGGAGGTGCTTGGAAGGAAGTGGATATAGACAGACTAGAGGAGACAATCAGTGGTGAAGGGACATCACTTGGAGTGAACGGAATTGCTGTGCAAACAAAGCCTATTGCTGATCATAATGCTGGGACCAGAGCTTTGCCTTGCATCCCCAAAACCAAGAAGAGAAGCATTGAAGCAGTAGAGATGGTACTTCCCATTTACAATGCAGGAGAACGTGCCAATCCTCCTGTTATACAGACAGTTGAGACTAATCATGCCTCCTTTCTACAGGATGCAGCAGACAGAAACCACGTGTGGCTAATGGCTCGTCTTTCCAACAAAGATGTTTGCAGCTGGACTGGGTTAAACATCCTAACCATCTTCACTTAGATAGAGTTAAGCAAGAGTCTTGTGACAAATTATAATAGGGCATTATAGCCATAAAAAAAATCAAAGTACTTGGATACTTAAGTACATTTGAAGGCAAATACTTTTGTACTTTTACTCAAGTGAATGTTTAAAGGCAGCACTTCTACTTTTACTTGAGTAATATTTTACCTTGAGTATCTTTACTTTTACTCAGGTACATGGTATGTGTACTTCGTCCACCACTGCACACTGCCCGTCACAAACACACACACTGCCCGTCACAAACACACCACACACTGCCCGTCCCAAACACCACACACTGCCCGTCACAAACACACACACTGCCCGTCACAAACACCACACACTGCCCGCCACAAACACCACACACTGCCCATCACAAACACCACACACTGCCCGTCACAAACACACCACACACTGCCCGTCCCAAACACACAAACTGCCCGTCACAAACACACACACTGCCTGTCACAAACACACACACTGCCTTGTCACAAACACACACACTGCCCGTCACAAACACACACACTGCCCATCACAAACACACACACTGCCCGTCACAAACACCACACACTGCCCGTCACAAACACCACACACTGCCCGTCACAAACACCACACACTGCCCGTCACAAACACCACACACTGCCCGTCACAAACACCACACACTGCCCGTCAAAAACACACCACACTGCCCATCACAAACACCACACACTGCCCGTCACAAACACCACACACTGCCCATCACAAACACCACACACTGCCCGTCACAAACACACACACTGCCCGTCACAAACACCACACACTGCCCATCACAAACACCACACACTGCCCGTCACAAACACCACACACTGCCCATCACAAACACCACACACTGCCCATCACAAACACCACACACTGCCCGTCACAAACACACACACTGCCCGTTACAAACACCACACACTGCCCATCACAAACACCACACACTGCCCATCACAAACACCACACACTGCCCGTCACAAACACCACACACTGCCCGTCACAAACACACACACTGCCCGTCACAAACACCACACACTGCCCGTCACAAACACCACACACTGCCCATCACAAACACCACACACTGCCCGTCACAAACACCACACACTGCCCGTCACAAACACCACACACTGCCCGTCACAAACACCACACACTGCCCATCACAAACACCACACACTGCCCGTCACAAACACCACGCACTGCCCATCACAAACACCACACACTGCCCGTCACAAACACCACACACTGCCCGTCACAAACACACACACTGCCCGTCATAAATACCACACACTGCCCGTCACAAACACCACACACTGCCCGTCACAAACACCACACACTGCCCGTCACAAACACCACACACTGCCCGTCACAAACACACACACTGCCCATCACAAACACACACACACTAGCCATCACAAACACCACACACTGTCCGTCCCAAACACACACACTGCCCGTCACAAACACACACACTGCCCGTCACAAACACCACACACTTCCCGTCACAAACACCACACACTGCCCGTCACAAACACCACACACTGCCCGTCCCAAACACACCACACACTGCCCGTCCCAAACACCACACACTGCCCGTCACAAACACCACACACTGCCCGTCCCAAACACCACGCACTGCCTGTAACAAACACACACACTGCCCGTCACAAACACACACACTGCCCGTCACAAACACCACACACTTACCATCACAAACACCACACACTGCCCGTCACAAACACCACACACTGCCCGTCCCAAACACACCACACACTGCCCGTCCCAAACACCACACACTGCCCGTCACAAACACCACACACTGCCCGTCACAAACACCACACACTGCCCGTCACAAACACCACACACTGCCCGTCACAAACACACACACTGCCCGTCACAAACACACACACTGCCCGTCACAAACACACACACTGCCCGTAACAAACACCACACACTGCCCGTCACAAACACCACACACTGCCCGTCACAAACACCACACACTGCCCATCACAAACACCACACACTGCCCGTCACAAACACCACACACTACCCGTCATAAACACCACACACTGCCCGTCACAAACACCACACACTGCCCGTCACGAACACCACACACTGCCCGTCACAAACACACACACTGCCCGTCACAAACACACACACTGCCCGTAACAAACACCACACACTGCCCGTAACAAACACCACACACTGCCCGTCACAAACACCACACACTACCCGTCCCAAACACCACACACTGCCCGTCACAAACACCACACACTGCCCGTCACAAACACCACACACTGCCCGTCACAAACACCACACACTGCCCGTCACAAACACACACACTGCCCGTCACAAACACACACACTGCCCATAACAAACACCACACACTGCCCGTCACAAACACCACACACTGCCCGTCACAAACACCACACACTGCCCGTCACAAACACCACACACTGCCCGTCACAAACACCACACACTGCCCGTCACAAACACCACGCACTGCCTGTCACAAACACCACACACTGCCCGTCACAAACACCACACACTGCCCGTCACAAACACCACGCACTGCCCGTCACAAACACCACACACTGCCCGTCACAAACACCACACACTGCCCATCACAAACACCACACACTGCCCGTCACAAACACCACACACTGCCCGTCACAAACACCACGCACTGCCTGTCACAAACACCACACACTGCCCGTCACAAACACCACACACTGCCCGTCACAAACACCACACACTGCCCGTCACAAACACACACACTGCCCGTCACAAACACCACACACTGCCTGTCACAAACACACACACTGCCCGTCACAAACACACACACTGCCTGTAACAAACACCACACACTGCGCGTCACAAACACACACACTGCCCGTCACAAACACCACACACTGCCCGTCACAAACACCACACACTGCCCGTCACAAACACCACACACTGCCCGTCACACCACACTGTTTCAAAGCAGCTTTACAGTGATAATAGGAAATTAAAGTAACAGAGATAGTTTAGGCTTTACAGCAGCTCTAGAATAAAGTTATTGTCCAGCTAAAGTTAGTTTTGATCGATTCACTTCCGTTGCAAAGATCATTAGTTATTAACTTAGGGCCGCTAACACGACACGGCTCTAACAGAAAACCCTTAACGCGCTCCAGCCCGCTCATTCACACAACAACAGTGCCTGGTGGCTCGAGAACACAAACCTTGAATAGGTTCCAAGGTGCAAGCCTTGAAGAAGAAAAAATATACACTACCGTTCAAAAGTTTGGGGTCAGTGAGAATTTTATTTTTATTTTTTGAAGGAAAGAAATCAATACTTTTATTTATCAAGGACAGTAAAGACATTTATAATGTTACAAAAGATTCTATTTCAAACAAATGCTGTTCTTTTGAACTTCCTATTTATCAAAGAATCCAAAAAAAAAAAAAAACTGTACAACTGACAGACCAACAACTGTTTCAACATTGATAATAATAATAAATGTTTCTTGAGCATCAAATCCTCATATTATACTGATTTGTGAAGGATCATTTGACACTGAAGACACTGACACTGGTGATGCTGAAAATTCAGCTTTGATCACTGGAATAAATTACACTTTACTATATATTCACACAGAAAACAGCTGATTTACACTGGAATAATATTTAATACTATAACTGATTTTTGTTGTATTTTTAATCAAATAAGCACAGCCATGATTAGCAGAAGAGAATTCTTTTAAAAGTATTTAAAATCGTACCGACCCCAAACTTTTGAACGGTAGTGTATATATACATATACAGTATATATACACTCACCTAAAGGATTATTAGGAACACCTGTTCAATTTCTCATTAATGCAATTATCTAATCAACCAATCACATGGCAGTTGCTTCAATGCATTTAGTGGTGTGGTCAAGACAATCTCCTGAACTCCAAACTGAATGTCAGAATGGGAAAGAAAGGTGATTTAAGCAATTTTGAGCGTGGCATGGTTGTTGGTGCCAGACGGGCCGGTCTGAGTATTTCACAATCTGCTCAGTTACTGGGATGTCCACGCACAATCATTTCTAGGGTTTACAAAGAATGGTGTGAAAAGGGAAAAACATCCAGTATGCGGCAGTCCTGTGGGTGAAAATGCCTTGTTGATGCCAGAGGTCAGAGGAGAATGGGCCGACTGATTCAAGCTGATAGAAGAGCAACTTTGACTGAAATAACCACTCGTTACAACCGAGGTATGCAGCAAAGCATTTGTGAAGCCACAACACGCACAACCTTGAGGCGGATGGGCTACAGCAGCAGAAGACCCCACCGGGTACCACTCATCTCCACTACAAATAGGAAAAAGAGGCTACAATTTGCAATAGCTCACCAAAATTGGACAGTTGAAGACTGGAAAAATGTTGCCTGGTCTGATGAGTCTCGATTTCTGTTGAGACATTCAGATGGTAGAGTCAGAATTTGGCGTAAACAGAATGAGAACATGGATCCATCATCTCTTGTTACCACTGTGCAGGCTGGTGGGGGTGGTGTAATGGTGTGGGGGATGTTTTCTTGGCACACTTTAGGCCCCTTAGTGCCAATTGGGCATCGTTTAAATGCCACGGCCTACCTGAGCATTGTTTCTGACCATGTCCATCCCTTTATGGCCAGCATGTACCCATCCTCTGCTGGCTACTTCCAGCAGGATAATGCACCATGTCACAAAGCTCGAATCATTTCAAATTGGTTTCTTGAACATGACAATGAGTTCACTGTACTAAAATGGCCCCCACAGTCACTAGATCTCAACCCAATAGAGCATCTTTGGGATGTGGTGGAACGGGAGCTTCGTGCCCTGGATGTGCATCCCACAAATCTCCATCAACTGCAAGATGCTATCCTATCAATATGGGCCAACATTTCTAAAGAATGCTTTCAGCACCTTGTTGAATCAATGCCACGTAGAATTAAGGCAGTTCTGAAGGTGAAAGGGGGTCAAACACAGTATTAGTATGGTTGTCCTAATAATCCTTTAGGTGAGTGTGTGTATATATATACATATATATATATATATATATTTTTTTTTTAGAATCTGCTTCAGACTGTAGCTCCAGCCCACAACAGTTTCAGGCCTGGATTTCACCTAGCACCTCAGGGTGACATTTAACGTTAGTTTGAGGACTGGAGGTTTCTGGCTCTAAGCATGTCTTCAGCTCCACCTCATGGAAGAACTTTCCTGCGCCAGATTCAGGCCCTGAACACACCATATATGAGTTCATCAGGATTATCTCTGGGCTGATAGAGTTGATGAATTCAACAAAGCCTTTGAGTCTGCAGTCACATAGCCAGTGATTATCACGCAGAGCTAGAGCGGCACCGGCCCAATCCTCTGCATTCTGCGTCTGCATGCGGGGCCAGTCAAGGAACACGCCTCTGGAAATGACGGTAAGCTGATTGAAGGATAAATTGGGCAGGTGGCGCAGGGCATGTTCTGGGAGCACGTCTATTTGGTTGTGTTTCAGGTCCAAAATGTCAAGGATCTGAGTGTCCCGAAAAGCAGTCCATGGTATTGAATGCATGTTGTTGCCCTGTATGCGTAACTCTGTCAGGTTGTGCAGTCCCTCCAGGCTTCTGACATTCATTACAGTTATATTGTTTAAATTCAGCCATAGGAACGCCAAGGCACTGACCGTAGCGGATGCCGATGGAGGGATTTCAACTAGGTGGGAGTTTTCAATACGGATTTGGATGTAATTCTTAGGAATGTTTTGCGGGATCCTTCCTAAGGGAAGCTCCGTACATAGCAAAGACATGTACGTTAGCAGGAAATAAAGGGACATTTTGGTCTGTGTTTACTGGAAAACATCAATACACATAAAAGACACTTAAAGTTCTACCCTAGATAAATTTAATCGAGCTACACATTGAGTTACTGGGTGAATTAAAGTGTTTCTAGCAGCCTAAAGTAATGACAGTCACACATCTGTTCTGAACGCCTGCCTCACCGTCCGAAGGGCTCGTCCCTGAAGGAGCATCCGGTCGAAAACACAGGGATCGGGTCGGACACAGGGATCGGGTCGGACACAGAAATATACGGTCGGACACAGGGATCCGGTCGGACACAGGGATTGGGTCGGACACAGGGATCAGTTTGGACACAGGGATCGGGTCGGACACAGGGATCGGGTTGGACACAGGGATCCGGTCGGAAACAGGGATACGGCCGGACACAGGGATCCGGTCGGACACAGGGATCCGGTCGGACACAGGGATCCGGTCGGAAACAGGGATCGGGTCGGACACAGGGATCCGGTCGGACACAGGGATCCGGTCGGAAAAAGGGATCCGGTCGGACACAGGGATACGGTCGGACACAGGGATCGGGTCGGACACAGGGATCGGGGACACAGGGATCGGGTCGGACACAGGGATACGGTCGGACACAGGGATCCGGTCGGACACAGGGATCCGGTCGGACACAGGGATCCGGTCGGACCCGAGGAAGAGAAAGAGCACAGACAGAGCTGTGAGGAAGACGGCCATAGTGTTCTGAAGACGCTTGTTGAGCGCTTTATCTGTGGTACTGCTTCACTTAAGCTCATTACTCTTAATCTATCCTGACGCAGTGGATCAGGGAGAAAATGATGCTTAGACACAATACTGTGTTATTTTAGAGGTGCTTACCAGCAATAAATAATGAAAATGATCAAATTAAATGACTTTTGTTCAGTTGCTGTGCAGTAATGAATTACTGAAGTTTTAATAAAACAAGATAAAACAAGTGTTAAGAAATATTAATTCTCTAAATCCCTCTCTCAATCATGTAAATAGCTTTAATACAGAATTACATTTGGGATCTCAGACATTAAACACACGGCAGCTCCGTGCGGTTCACTGGATCTGTGGAGTAAATCCTATTATCCTTAATGCTCAAACTTCAACGGAAGTTTCTAAATATTGCTTTGAGCATTCAGACGAACTAGGAATAGAACGGCTAATGTGCTCGTACATGTTTTCAGGTGCATGACTTCAGATATCAAGAACCATATTTTAAAAAATGGTTTTATTCAGTCATTTTCTTAAACAGAAATATTACAGTACATAGAGACATCAACAAATTCCTGATTTGACAGATTATAAGTACAGTTTTAGGGTTAAAGTGGAAAACACTCACCCAAGATAACAGTATAAAGAAAAACAAGTAAAAAGAAAAAGTTTAAGCATGTACGTCACTAACCCTCTCCTGGCGGTCCAAACAGAAAGTCTTACGCTCTCACTTTCTCTATCAGACAGATGGGTATTACGTGTTGTATAAAGATATTTCACTGTATTCAATATGCATGAAAAATTCATCAATGATAAACATTTCATTGGAAAAGTGCATGACAAAAACAAAAAACAAAGACATTATTTCATTTTCCCTTTTTGAACAGTGAACTTTCTCTAAACTGGTTTGTTCCCTTTCGGGGCTGAGGAAGGTCAATATGCTTTCAAACACATGAAACTGAGTCGGGATCAACAGAAGTACTCGTTGGGCTGTCCCTTGGTCCGGGCCATGGGTCTGGATCAACAGAAGTACTCGTTGGGCTGTCCCTTGGTCTGGATCAACAGAAGTACTCGTTGGGCTGTCCCTTGGTCCGGGCCGTGGGTTTGGATCAACAGAAGTACTCGTTGGGCTGTCCCTTGGTCCGGGCCATGGGTCTGGATCAACAGAAGTACTCGTTGGGCTGTCCCTTGGTCCGGGTCGTGGGTTTGGATCAACAGAAGTACTCGTTGGGCTGTCCCTTGGTCCGGGCCATGGGTCTGGATCAACAGAAGTACTCGTTGGGCTGTCCCTCGGCCCGGGCCATGGGTCTGGATCAACAGAAGTACTCGTTGGACTGTCCCTTGGTCCGGGCCGTGGGTTTGGATCAACAGAAGTACTCGTTGGGCTGTCCCTTGGTCCGGGCCGTGGGTTTGGATCAACAGAAGTACTCGTTGGGCTGTCCCTTGGTCCGGGCCATGGGTCTGGATCAACAGAAGTACTCGTTGGGCTGTCCCTTGGTCCGGGTCGTGGGTTTGGATCAACAGAAGTACTCGTTGGGCTGTCCCTTGGTCCGGGCCATGGGTCTGGATCAACAGAAGTACTCGTTGGGCTGTCCCTCGGCCCGGGCCATGGGTCTGGATCAACAGAAGTACTCGTTGGGCTGTCCCTTGGTCCGGGCCGTGGGTTTGGATCAACAGAAGTACTCGTTGGGCTGTCCCTTGGTCCGGGCCATGGGTTTGGATCAGCAGAAGTACTCGTTGGGCTGTCCCTCGGTCTGGGCCGTGGGTCTGGATCAGCAGAAGTACTCGTTGGGCTGTCCCTCGGTCTGGGCCGTGGGTCTGGATCAGCAGAAGTACTCGTTGGGCTGTCCCTCGGTCCGGGCCGTGGCTGCCGAGTCGAGGCTGGAGCGGGCCGACAGCAGGCGGTTGGACTCATCTGGGTTCAGTCTGCTGAGGTATTCCCCCTCCAGGCCTTTAGCTTTGGTGCCCGGAGACAGAGTCTCAAACGTCACATAGGAATCCTGAATGTCTTTGGCCTTGCGTCCCAGCAGTTTCTGCAGCCTCTTCTTCAGCGCCCCGCAGCACACGATCAGGGTCAGAGGAACCGCGATGACGCAGGCGACTGTGATCACTACCACGTTAATGAGCTTCTGTGTGCCGCTGGCACTGGCCGCCTCGTCCGTGGAGAAAATCACACACTGCTCTTTCTTAGGGATGAGGCCTTTCACACATACACACGCTATGTACTTGGTTTTGGGCACGAGGCCTTCGATCGTGATGCGATTCTTGCCGGGTCCGACATTAATGCGCCGCATATCTCGCTCACCGAAGACGGCGTACAGAACGCTGAAGGACGTGGTGTTGGTGGCCGTGGGCGCTCGCCAGTTCAGGGATACGGTGTGGTCGGTGTCGCCGATCACTTTGACCGACCGAACGACTCGGCGCTCGGGGACCTGCTGTAGAGAAGAAGCATTGGCCTCAAGGTTCCTCAACACGTCTTTCTGAAGCTCCTCGGCGCTGTCGGTTTCTGTGCTGGCTGCCGGTGCCGCCGTGGCGTTCGCTTTGGGAGCATCATCAGAAACGCTGTAGCTTTCGACCCGGATGGATTGCGTGTTTTTCGGTCCGTTTAGGGGCTCAATAATGGGCACGGCGGCTGATGTGGCAGGAGGCACGTATCTGGCCACGAGTTTCTCTTGATACGCCGCACGACCAAATCCACCGTTCTTCTTTCCATGGCTTCTTTTGGCGACCGCTTCGTCAATTTGCCATGTATCAGAAATGACGAGTGAGATGATGGCATCGGCACTCCCGACAAAGTTCGTGGCTCTGCAAACATATTTCCCTGAATCTCGATAGGAAACAGCAGGAACGCTGAGAATGGACCAGATGATGCCCTCTTTAGAGACTTCCTGTTGAACTATAGGATAAAAGAAAAAAAATTGACATTAGTATGAGTTCTGATGTTGCATTTTGCATCTAGCTGTGCAATAACACATAACAGCGATCACAACTAATTTCACTTGCATGTTTGCATCTCTCTTATTGCTTAAGCAGCGGATTCCATTTATTTATTTGTTTAGCAGTTAAAGCGCGCCTGGGCGCCGCATTCATTTAGCAGGAGCAATAAACCCAGGCAGACACGAGACGAGAGCGAGCGTACCGGTGCCGTTCATGGGCTTGGCGTCGGCCCGGGACCAGGCCAGCTCCGGGATGGGCACTCCGATGGTCCCGCAGCGCAGAAGCACGTTGTTTCCGATGGAGCTGCGGACCCTGGCGACGGCCGTGTGCACGCGGGGAACCTGGCACTTGCGGAGCTCAGCGTCCGAGAAGAGGACTCCTGACAGGCTCTCCGGCTCGGCACAGCGCAGGCCTGTATCGATCAACGCCACCGAGGATGAAGGAAACTTCTGGAACTGCACCATATCAAACAGACGACAGTCACACTGCCAGGGGTTGTCGTGAAGACCTGCACAAAGAACAGACACTTACGTCAACGTTTTTCTATTGGTTAATGACTAAGACTCAAATGGTCAGACTGTAGAAATAAACTCACCCAGTATCATTTTGGAGTTCTCTGTATCTGGAGGAGGTTTCAGAGAGAACCATGAAGTCAGAACCTCGGCCGGGACGGTACCAAGACTGTTGCTGGACAGATCCAGATAGGTCAAGTTTTTGATGTAAATGGTTGCCTCAGCTGGGATGCTGCTGATTTTATTGTTGTGCAAATCCAGAAGCCGAAGGCTGGGCATGTCCGTCAAACATTCCCATGGAAATGAAGTGAGAACATTCCCATCCATCCGTAGTTCATCCAAGGCATAGAGTCCTCGGAAGCTGTCGGCGCTGAGGGAGGAGAGCGAGTTGAAGGATATCCAGAGGTACTCCAGGTTAATGAGGTAGAGAAAGGTATCGCTGGACACACGGCTGATGGACGTCTTCTCGATGCGGAGTTTGGAGGTGTCCGAGGGAAAGTTGTTTGGGATGACAGTGAGGTCAGGGCCATTACACAGGACACTCCTATAGAAACACAGCACAGAGATGTGTTTATGACAGTCACATCCTTATGATCAAACACAAATAAGAATTATCCACTTTTATTTACAATTATAGTAGTCAACAATGATACGCTGTGCACTATTCTGGGTTTACTTTTATTGTGTATTATTATTATTATTATCATCATCACACTGTGTGCGATGAACGCCAGAAACCTGAAACACTGCGACGGAGGAGATTAAAAAGCACACGCGCGTTAATCCAATGACTAAATGAAGAGCAGGCTCAGTCTGGCATGTCAATATTCTGCAGACAACGGTCCATACGAACCCTTTCTACAGTAACATCTGAGTTCAGTAAATGACAGAGTCCATGTGAAATACCTTGACTTGGAGCCGTCGCTCAGTTTGTGGTAGAAGCAGCTGCACTGAGCAGGACAGGATCCGCAGATCGAGGGGAGAAAACACAGCGCCAGCGCTAAACCCCAAAACATCTTCTGTGCCTCCTGTTCTCTCTCGCTGTGATCCTGAGTCTGTTATTCCTGCAGCATCTCTGTGTCTCTCCAGCTTCTGCTCGCTCTGCTCCGAATCCCCAGATAAAAGGGATAGAGCAGATTAGAGGAAGGACTTGGGTATTTTCATTTACACGATTATTCCTTCCTGGAAGCCCATAGGCTGTGCGGTTGCCTTTTGTATATATACAGAACAGAGACGTCCCTTTTTGATTGGAGGGTTAATTTTAGACCTGGGATTGGACAGAAGTTTGTGAATTCACAGCATTGTATTGGTGATCGGCTGTCTTTTATTCTATTTTTACCACACGTCGAAGAAACCATACAGTGGGGAGAAAATTAATTTTTTATGATGTTGCTTTTCAAAGATTACTTAAACATTTTGTAATAGATATATTAAATAAAAAACATGATACATCCAAATGATAAGTGTTTTGTTTGTTTGACCTTTGACTTCAAATACATGCATCAAAACGTCAATTAAATTTAATGATGCACATAAGCAGGAATTTTCACTTCAGCAAAAACTGTGTTTGTGGTGCATTAAATTGAAGATAATATGAAATCTGCATTTTTATGGTTTTCTAATACATCTAATTTACTCACAGATCTGGTTATAATGGTTAGATAACATTAATATCTTTACTGTCTTACATGATTAAAACAAAAATGCAGATGGTGATACTTTAAAATATTAACAGTGTCGTGTGTGTGTGTGTGTCGTGAGGAACACCTGGTGGCAGTATGGAGTCTTTTTACCGTCTCAGACTGAAATACATTCATGTGCATAGTCTTCAGAATATATAATATTTTGTAGGGTCTACAAAATATTTGTATAGCATGATAAATACACAGTAGCATATTTGTTCCACATTCTGTCCTGTAGAATTATAATGGAAATCCACACCATTCATCATATTTAATCTATGAATTAACTCACGTTTATTAAACAGATCCGAGTGTAGAGAACTAGTTTCTGATTTCTCAGGTTCACTCAGATTGCACATTTTAATCATCCATGTAATAGAAACTCTTATCAGAGGAAAACAACAGGGGAAAGTACAAATGCTTCAAATGCTCCAGCTTTGTTCTTTGGAGAGTCTCTGTCAGCTAAAATACTTTAGTGAGATTACAGTGAACCCATTTCATTCGACTTTTGTACAATGTACGCATATTATTTCCCAATGGCATTAACATCTGAAATCTAAGAACAAAGAATTAGTTTCCTAATTGCAACCTTTGATTTTAATTCAGCAGCAAAGTGTTTAACAGTCTCGTTTAAAAGTGTGTCCACAAAATACAGACATTGTTGATTGATTCTGACATTTATTTGATCTCTAGCAAAAAGGGTTAGTTTAGGTTTAGGTTAGGTTAGCTTAGCTTAATGTTAGGGTTAGATTATGTTAGGTTGAAGGATGAAGATGAAGCTGCAGAATATGAACTACATTTAGGAAGCTAAAATGTCTCCATACTATTTATTTTCTTTATGGTGGAAATAAAACTTTTTGAGGATTTGAATTCCACCACGCCCCTTTAAACCTTAAAAATAAATATAATAATATATATAACGGTGGCCATAGCATATATGACAAGCTCACTGTGATTAACACAAATATGTCGGAACTACAGTGTATGTGTTGAGCATTTGATGTTTGAGCGTGTGTTCATCAGTAAATAGTGAGTGTGTGTGTTTGTTCTTCTTCGCTGTTCTCGGACGCATGACTGAGGAGAATGAGCGCAACAGCTTTTATTTCACAAACTTCTGCGGCATTAGAAATTAAAACATTCCTGCGGGGATTTCAGAGGCTTTAAATCTCACACACGCTTTCCCAAGCAAAGAGACACACATATAAAGTCTGGCACTGTAAGCGGACAGCTGTGAGAAACTGTTGAGAATGGCTTCATACACGTTACCGGAGGGTTTCAGTGATTTCGACATGTTCGCCTTCGGATCCGCGCTGCTGGTCGGCGGTGAGTGACGCTGATCGATCAACCAATCAATCGATCAATCCATTCATCCATGCTGGATAGTCCTTCAACGACGAATGTATTGATAAACAGAACTGATAACTGCATGCCACTGTGTTTGATTGATTAGTGAAGGCTGGTTTATCGATTACTGAGAGCTGGTCTTGTTGATCTACAGACTCATATCCTCTGCTAGTGTGTTTGCTTGTTGTGTTCACAAAACCTGTGCATAGAATTAAACAAATCTATTGATAACTTATTTAAAAAAGAAAGCTATGTAAACAAACTTTTCTGAAAGTTTCTGCATTAAAAAACTAGTCAGTACAATGATGGGATAAGCTGAGCTGGATGATGACGTCACTGTTTTCTGCAGAACTGCTTTATAGATGAAATGAACTTATTCAATAATTGATGATCTTTACAGCGAAACACTGAACTGACTTCAGCCGAACGACACAGAACGCATCATGTTCCTGTTATCTCTGTAAAGCTGCTCTCACACACTCTGTATTGTATAACCACCATAGAAATAAAGCTGACTTGACATGGTTATTATTATTGGTACTTTTTCGTTACTGTGGACTTGTAAGTCTTCTAACAGCATGATATATTATTTTTCTCTGTTTATTGCTGTGCACACCGTACGGTCTGAATATCTGAATATTTTCTTGCAGGCCTTCTCGGCTTCTCCCTTAACTTGATCTCAGCGCTGGCGTTCCTCCGAGTGCGAGAGATGCAGACGCCCAATAACTTCTTCATCTTTAACCTGGCAGTGGCGGATCTGAGCCTCAATATCAACGGGCTGGTGGCCGCGTACGCCAGTTATCTGAGGTACCAGCTGAACTTTTTTTTCTTCTTTTTTTTTACCAGGTTAAAAAAACTCATTGAGATTAAAATCTCTTTTACAAGAGTGACCTGGCTAAGATAGCAACTACAATAACATAGACATACCAACACACATCAAAACACAAAAACTACTGCATCAATTCAGAACGTCTCTGTCTCTCTCATTATATTTCACAAGTTCACACTTGAATACAATTAGAGGGAGTAAAGTGTAATGCGTATATTTGGGGGCTGAACCCAGAGTACTCCCCCCGTATGTAAATGGTTAGGACTAGACGAGTGGAGCAGGGGTGGTGGAGGGATGCTGTTAAACTGTCAATGGATTGAGGTGAGATTGCTGAGTGTATATACACTCACCGGCCACTTTATTAGGTACACCTGTCCAACTGCTCGTTAACACTTAATTTCTAAGCAGCCAATCACATGGCGGCAACTCAGTGCATTTAGGCATGTAGACATGGTCAAGACAATCTCCTGCAGTTCAAACCGAGCATCAGTATGGGGAAGAAAGTTGATTTGAGTGACTTTGAACGTGACATGATTGTTGGTGCCAGAAGGGCTGGTCTGAGTATTTCAGAAACTGCTAATCTACTGGGATTTTCACGCACAACCATCTCTAGGGTTTACAGAGAATGGTCCGAAAAAGAAAAAACATCCAGTGAGCGGCAGTTCTGTGGGCGGAAATGCCTTGTTGATGCCAGAGGTCAGAGGAGAATGGCCAGACTGGTCCGAGCTGATAGAAGGGCAACAGTGACTGAAATAACCACTCGTTACAACCGAGGTATGCAGCAAAGCATTTGTGAAGCCACAACACGCACAACCTTGAGGCGGATGGGCTACAACAGCAGAAGACTCCACCGGGTACCACTCATCTCCACTACAAATAGGAAAAAGAGGCTACAATTTGCAAGAGCTCACCAAAATTGAACAGTTGAAGACTGGAAAAATGTTGCCTGGTCTGATGAGTCTCGATTTCTGTTGAGACATTCAGATGTTAGAGTCAGAATTTGGCGTAAACAGAATGAGAACATGGAACCATCATGCCTTGTTACCACTGTGCAGGCTGGTGGTGGTGGTGTAATGGTGTGGGGGATGTTTTCCTGGCACACTTTAGGCCCCTTAGTGCCAATTGGGCATCGTTTGAATGCCACGGCCTACCTGAGCATTGTTTCTGACCATGTCCATCCCTTTATGGCCACCATGTACCCATCCTCTGATGGCTACTTCCACCATGTCACAAAGCTCTAATCATTTCAAATTGGTTTCTTGAACATGACAATGAGTTCACTGTACTAAAATGGCCTTCACAGTCACCAGATCTCAACCCAATAGAGCATCTTTGGGATGTGGTGGAACGGGAGATTCGCATCATGGATGTGCAGCCGACAAATCTGCGGCAACTGTGTGATGCCATCATGTCAATATGGACCAAACTCCCTGAGGAATGCTTCCAGCACCTTGTTGAATCTATGCCACGAAGAATTGAGGCAGTTCTGAAGGCAAAAGGGGGTCCAACCCGTTACTAGCATGGGGTACCTAATAAAGTGGCCGGTGAGTGTATACACCTTTTATCATTGATTGCTGAGTGCTCTCCACCCGTGTTAATTATCTGAACGTGCTCCTCCCGAACTTTGTTAATAAAACATCATATATGTTGAAAAACCAGTGTGTATTTGTGTTTTTTCTGACCTCTGGCAGATACTGGCCGTTCGGGTCCGAAGGCTGTCAGATTCACGGGTTTCAGGGAATGGTGTCGATTCTCGCCTCCATCAGTTTTCTGGGTGCCATTGCTTGGGACAGATATCACCTGTACTGCACTAGTGAGTAAATCCAAACATCTTCCATCCAGAAAAGCGTTACTGAATTATCCTTCAGTGTTCATGGTGCCTCATTTCTTTAAGCCTTGCGTTCAGTGTTTGTAATGGTTCAGTGTGTTCAGTGACCCGCTGTTAGTCGGTATATGAGTGAGTGGAGTGTGTTTGCAGAGCAGAAGATGTTTTGGAGCACATCTGGAACCATGAGCGCCCTCATCTGGATCCTGGCTGTGTTCTGGGCCGCTCTGCCACTGCCTGCTATTGGCTGGGGAGTGTTTGACTTTGAGCCAATGAGAACCTGCTGCACACTGGACTACACACTCGGAGACAGGTAACACCTCACACACCTCACACAGCTGACTCCAACATCTCACACACCTCACACACCTGACTCCAACACCTCACACACCTGACTCCAACACCTCACACACCTCACACACCTGACTCCAACATCTCACACACCTGACTCCAACATCTCACACACCTGACTCCAACACCTCACACACCTGACTCCAACACCTCACACACCTGACTCCAACATCTCACACACCTGACTCCAACATCTCACACACCTGACTCCAACACCTCACACACCTGACTCCAACACCTCACACACCTGACTCCAACAGCTCACACACCTCACTCCAACATCTCACACACCTCACTCCAACATCTCACACACCTGACTCCAAACAGCTCACACACCTGACTCCAACAGCTCACACACCTGACTCCAACAGCTCACACACCTGACTCCAACAGCTCACACACCTCACTCCAACATCTCACACACCTGACTCCAACATCTCACACACCTGACTCCAACACCTCACACACCTGACTCCAACACCTCACACACCTGACTCCAACACCTCACACACCTGACTCCAACACCTCACACACCTGACTCCAACACCTCACACACCTGACTCCAACACCTCACACACCTGACTCCAACACCTCACACACCTGACTCCATCTCACACACCTCACACACCTCACTCACACACCTCACTCCAACATCTCACACACCTCACTCACACACCTGACTCCAACACCTCACACACCTGACTCCAACACCTCACACACCTGACTCCATCTCACACACCTCACACACCTCACTCACACACCTCACTCCAACATCTCACACACCTCACTCACACACCTGACTCACACACCTCACTCCAACAGCTCACACACCTGACTCCAACAGCTCACACACCTGACTCCATCTCACACACCTGACTCCAACATCTCACACACCTGACTCCAACACCTCACACACCTGACTCCAACACCTCACACACCTGACTCCAACATCTCACACACCTGACTCCAACACCTCACACACCTGACTCCAACAGCTCACACACCTGACTCCAACACCTCACACACCTGACTCCAACACCTCACACACCTGACTCCAACACCTCACACACCTGACTCCAACATCTCACACACCTGACTCCAACACCTCACACACCTGACTCCAACAGCTCACACACCTGACTCCAACACCTCACACACCTGACTCCAACATCTCACACACCTGACTCCAACACCTCACACACCTGACTCCAACAGCTCACACACCTGACTCCAACACCTCACACACCTGACTCCAACAGCTCACACACCTGACTCCATCTCACACACCTGACTCCAACATCTCACACACCTGACTCCATCTCACACACCTGACTCCAACAGCTCACACACCTGACTCCAACACCTCACACACCTGACTCCAACATCTCACACACCTGACTCCAACACCTCACACACCTGACTCCAACATCTCACACACCTGACTCCAACACCTCACACACCTGACTCCAACATCTCACACACCTGACTCCAACACCTCACACACCTGACTCCAACACCTCACACACCTGACTCCATCTCACACACCTCACTCCAACATCTCACACACCTCACTCCAACATCTCACACACCTGACTCACACACCTCACTCCAACATCTCACACACCTGACTCACACACCTCACTCCAACATCTCACACACCTGACTCACACACCTCACTCCAACATCTCACACACCTGACTCCAACAGCTCACACACCTCACTCCAACATCTCACACACCTGACTCCAACAGCTCACACACCTGACTCCAACACCTCACACACCTCACACACCTGACTCCAACACCTCACACACCTGACTCCAACACCTCACACACCTGACTCCAACACCTCACACACCTGACTCCAACACCTCACACACCTGACTCCAACACCTCACACACCTGACTCCAACACCTCACACACCTGACTCCAACATCTCACACACCTGACTCCAACACCTCACACACCTGACTCCAACACCTCACACACCTGACTCCAACATCTCACACACCTGACTCCAACACCTCACACACCTCACACACCTGACTCCAACACCTCACACACCTGACTCCAACACCTCACACACCTGACTCCAACACCTCACACACCTGACTCCAACACCTCACACACCTGACTCCAACATCTCACACACCTGACTCCAACACCTCACACACCTCACACACCTGACTCCAACACCTCACACACCTGACTCCAACATCTCACACACCTGACTCCAACATCTCACACACCTGACTCCAACACCTCACACACCTCACACACCTGACTCCAACAGCTCACACACCTGACTCCAACAGCTCACACACCTGACTCCAACATCTCACACACCTGACTCCAACATCTCACACACCTGACTCCAACACCTCACACACCTCACACACCTGACTCCAACATCTCACACACCTGACTCCAACAGCTCACACACCTGACTCCAACAGCTCACACACCTGACTCCAACATCTCACACACCTGACTCCAACACCTCACACACCTGACTCCAACACCTCACACACCTCACACACCTGACTCCAACACCTCACACACCTGACTCCAACACCTCACACACCTGACTCCAACATCTCACACACCTGACTCCAACATCTCACACACCTGACTCCAACACCTCACACACCTCACACACCTGACTCCAACAGCTCACACACCTGACTCCAACAGCTCACACACCTGACTCCAACATCTCACACACCTGACTCCAACATCTCACACACCTGACTCCAACACCTCACACACCTCACACACCTGACTCCAACATCTCACACACCTGACTCCAACATCTCACACACCTGACTCCAACAGCTCACACACCTGACTCCAACATCTCACACACCTGACTCCAACACCTCACACACCTGACTCCAACACCTCACACACCTCACACACCTGACTCCAACACCTCACACACCTGACTCCAACATCTCACACACCTGACTCCAACACCTCACACACCTCACTCCAACATCTCACACACCTGACTCCAACACCTCACACACCTCACACACCTGACTCCAACACCTCACACACCTGACTCCAACACCTCACACACCTGACTCCAACATCTCACACACCTGACTCCAACATCTCACACACCTGACTCCAACAGCTCACACACCTGACTCCAACACCTGACTCCAACACCTCACACACCTGACTCCAACACCTCACACACCACCTCACACACCTGACTCCAACACCTCACACACCTGACTCCAACATCTCACACACCTGACTCCAACACCTCACACACCTGACTCCAACACCTCACACACCTGACTCCAACAGCTCACACACCTGACTCCAACACCTCACACACCTGACTCCAACACCTCACACACCTGACACACCTGACTCCAACACCTCACACACCTGACACACCTGACTCCAACAACTCACACACCCGACACACCTGACTCCATCTCACACACACCTGACTCACACACCTCACTCACACACCTGACTCACACACCTCACTCACACACCTCACTCACACACCTGATGCGTTTCACCACAGTTTGCTGTAGCTCAAAGCACAACATCCCTGAAAACATTGATAACAATACTGAAATGACTACTGATTAGTTTATCTGCGGTGACGTAATTGATAATGCAAGGGTAATGCGTTGTTCTCTTCTCTGCTGTCTTCTTCAGGAATTACATCAGCTACATGCTGACCATCACTGTTCTGTATTTAGCGTTCCCTGTTCTCATCATGCAATCCTCCTACAATGGCATCTATGCACATTTCAAAAAGACACACCATTTTAAGGTATTCGCACACTCTCTCCAAGTACGATTTTAAAGGAAGTATACAAACTCAATCATTCTAGTTTTAAAGGAACTCGCTTTACACAGTTTTATAGTCTCCTCAGTTGTAGATCAGGATCTAGTGCTCATCGTTCTGTGTGCTTTAAGGTCTCGTTCTTGCATTGAAAGATTGCTGGTATAGTTTATGTGAT
Organism: Rhinichthys osculus; assembly: GCA_029959095.1. Taxonomy (NCBI): domain Eukaryota; kingdom Metazoa; phylum Chordata; class Actinopteri; order Cypriniformes; family Leuciscidae; genus Rhinichthys; species Rhinichthys osculus. The sequence goes on along the minus strand of JARWKJ010000018.1, from coordinate 384,600 downwards.
CGGTCCAGACAGTGAATGCATCAGCAGATCCTTCTCTCTGTCCTGTAGTTTAACACAGGCTTACCGCTGAAGATGCTGTTGTTCTGCTGGGGTCCGTATGTTCTGATGTGCACATACGCCTGCTTCGAGAACGCCAGTCTCGTTTCACCGAAGCTCAGGATGGTAAGAGAACCGTAATCAAACATGGATAAATCTTCTCTTCTCTTAATCAGCACAGTTCAGAATCTCAGTCTTCTACTTGTAAATCCTGCAGGTTCTCCCGGTGCTCGCAAAGACGTCTCCGATCTTCCACGCCGTCATGTACGCGTACGGTAACGAGTTCTACCGCGGGGGAATCTGGCAGTTCCTCACGGGACAGAAACCTGTGGACAAGAAGAAATAAGAGTGAAAGTCCGTTCGTCCGTCCATGAAATGTTGTATTCAGAAGAATCTACAAGCGTTCACACATGATGATGTTTATGTCGAATCAGTGCCTAACACATTTGGAGATGTTTGTCCAGAATTTCCCTGAATTATTAATTGAAGACTGAAGTGTGAGAGATGACTTACAATTCCCACAATTCATTCAGGACATTCATTGTTGATGCCTTATGGGTCAGTATTCATGTGTGAATCTATGAAGAAAGAGGATTTTTCTAGCCAAAGCTTGAATCCAGTGAATGGACCGCTAATAACAAAAGGGCCTTTCTTTGTAAATCCACAGAATAAACGTGAGGCTTAAGACGGTTGTCACAGTTTCTTTAGGGGCCCTTCAGGGGACTGATGCTTATAAAGGCTAATGAACTCAACGAGCCTGTTGACATCAGAGGGTCATTCTTCTTCACTGGTTTCATTCATAAACACTCACTAAACGCTCCTATTCCTCTACATCAGGGGTGGGCAAGTTCGGTCCTAGAGAGCCGCTGTCCTGCAGCGTTTGGCTCCAACACTGAAAAAAACCTCTCCTGCCTATAGCCTTAGTAATCCTGAAGACATCGATTAGCTTGTTCAGGTGTGTTTGATTAGGGTTGGAACTAAACTCTGCAGGACAGCGGCTCTCTAGGACCGAACTTGCCTACCCCTGCTCTACATGTGTGAGTTAGGGGTCCCAATGTCTAAATTATGCAGGTGCTTTTATTGAAGTTCATTATTCCAGGTTGAGAGATCTTCATGGATGGTTTCAGTGGTTAGCTCAGGTCTCTGAACAGTGGCTAATAATCAACATGCACATTTAGGATTAAGAGATCTGCAGGCTTTTGTAATCTTCAGTAATTCCTCTGCACAAGGAGCTGCTCTCATATCGGCAGATTTGGGTTTGTGACGCGTGTTTGTTTCCCAAAGCGGATCAGGATCATTAATGCGCCGGTCACAGGGTTAGGGTTCACATGCTGACCAACAGCTCTCTGAAACCCTCCTCTTCCTCACACACACACACACACAAACCAGTGCAGATCAGAAACTTTCCTCTTTCACACACACACACACACACACCAGTGCAGAGCAGAAACCTTCCTCTTTCACACACACACACACACACACACACACACACACCAGTGCAGAGCAGAAACCCTCCTCTCTTTCTCATACACACACACCAGTGCAGATCAGAAACCTTCCTCTTCCTCATACACACACACACACACCAGTGCAGAGCAGAAACCTTCCTCTTCCTTATACACACACACACACCAGTGCAGATCTGAAACCCTCCTCTTCCTCATACACACACACACACACACCAGTGCAGAGCAGAATCCTTCCTCTTTCGCACACACACACACACACACGTGCAGATCTGAAACCCTCCTCTTCCTCACACACACACACAAACCAGTGCAGATCAGAAACCTTCCTCTTTCACACACACACACACACACACCAGTGCAGAGCAGAAACCTTCCTCTTTCACACACACACACACACAAGTGCAGAGCAGAAACCCTCCTCTTCCTCATACACACACACCAGTGCAGATCAGAAACCTTACTCTTCCTCATACACACACACACACACACACACCAGTGCAGAGCAGAAACCTTCCTCTTCCTTATACACACACACACACCAGTGCAGATCTGAAACCCTCCTCTTCCTCATACACACACAGCAGACGAACACACACTCGTCAGAGAGTCAGAGACTGCAGGGTCAGAGCAGACGAACACACACTCGTCAGAGAGTCAGAGACTGCAGGGTCAGAGCAGACGAACACACACTCGTCAGAGAGTCAGAGACTGCAGGGTCAGAGCAGACGAACACACACTCGTCAGAGAGTCAGAGACTGCAGGGTCTGAGCAGACGAACACACACTCGTCAGAGAGTCAGAGACTGCAGGGTCAGAGCAGACGAACACACACTCGTCAGAGAGTCAGAGACTGCAGGGTCTGAGCAGACGAACACACACTCGTCAGAGAGTCAGAGACTGCAGGGTCAGAGCAGACGAACACACACTCGTCAGAGAGTCAGAGACTGCAGGGTCAGAGCAGACGAACACACACTCGTCAGAGAGTCAGAGACTGCAGGGTCTGAGCAGACGAACACACACTCGTCAGAGAGTCAGAGACTGCAGGGTCAGAGCAGACGAACACACACTCGTCAGAGAGTCGGAGACTGCAGGGTCAGAGCAGACGAACACACACTCGTCAGAGAGTCAGAGACTGCAGGGTCTGAGCAGACGAACACACACTCGTCAGAGAGTCAGAGACTGCAGGGTCTGAGCAGACGAACACACACTCGTCAGAGAGTCAGAGACTGCAGGGTCAGAGCAGACGAACACACACTCGTCAGAGAGTCAGAGACTGCAGGGTCAGAGCAGACGAACACACACTCGTCAGAGAGTCAGAGACTGCAGGGTCTGAGCAGACGAACACACACTCGTCAGAGAGTCAGAGACTGCAGGGTCTGAGCAGACGAACACACACTCGTCAGAGAGTCAGAGACTGCAGGGTCTGAGCAGACGAACACACACTCGTCAGAGAGTCAGAGACTGCAGGGTCAGAGCAGACGAACACACACTCGTCAGAGAGTCAGAGACTGCAGGGTCAGAGCAGACGAACACACACTCGTCAGAGAGTCAGAGACTGCAGGGTCAGAGCAGACGAACACACACTCGTCAGAGAGTCAGAGACTGCAGGGTCAGAGCAGACGAACACACACTCGTCAGAGAGTCAGAGACTGCAGGGTCAGAGCAGACGAACACACACTCGTCAGAGAGTCAGAGACTGCAGGGTCAGAGCAGACGAACACACACTCGTCAGAGAGTCGGAGACTGCAGGGTCAGAGCAGACGAACACACACTCGTCAGAGAGTCAGAGACTGCAGGGTCAGAGCAGACGAACACACACTCGTCAGAGAGTCAGAGACTGCAGGGTCTGAGCAGACGAACACACACTCGTCAGAGAGTCAGAGACTGCAGGGTCTGAGCAGACGAACACACACTCGTCAGAGAGTCAGAGACTGCAGGGTCTGAGCAGACGAACACACACTCGTCAGAGAGTCAGAGACTGCAGGGTCTGAGCAGACGAACACACACTCGTCAGAGAGTCGGAGACTGCAGGGTCAGAGCAGACGAACACACACTCGTCAGAGAGTCAGAGACTGCAGGGTCAGAGCAGACGAACACACACTCGTCAGAGAGTCAGAGACTGCAGGGTCAGAGCAGACGAACACACACTCGTCAGAGAGTCAGAGACTGCAGGGTCTGAGCAGACGAACACACACTCGTCAGAGAGTCAGAGACTGCAGGGTCAGAGCAGACGAACACACACTCGTCAGAGAGTTAGAGACTGCAGGGTCAGAGCAGACGAACACACACTCGTCAGAGAGTTAGAGACTGCAGGGTCAGAGCAGACGAACACACACTCGTCAGAGAGTCAGAGACTGCAGGGTCAGAGCAGACGAACACACACTCGTCAGAGAGTCAGAGACTGCAGGGTCAGAGCAGACGAACACACACTCGTCAGAGAGTCAGAGACTGCAGGGTCTGAGCAGACGAACACACACTCGTCAGAGAGTCAGAGACTGCAGGGTCAGAGCAGACGAACACACACTCGTCAGAGAGTCAGAGACTGCAGGGTCAGAGCAGACGAACACACACTCGTCAGAGAGTCAGAGACTGCAGGGTAAGAGCAGACGAACACACACTCGTCAGAGAGTCAGAGACTGCAGGGTCTGAGCAGACGAACACACACTCGTCAGAGAGTCAGAGACTGCAGGGTCAGAGCAGACGAACACACACTCGTCAGAGAGTCAGAGACTGCAGGGTCAGAGCAGACGAACACACACTCGTCAGAGAGTCAGAGACTGCAGGGTCAGAGCAGACGAACACACACTCGTCAGAGAGTCAGAGACTGCAGGGTCAGAGCAGACGAACACACACTCGTCAGAGAGTCAGAGACTGCAGGGTCAGAGCAGACGAACACACACTCGTCAGAGAGTCAGAGACTGCAGGGTCAGAGCAGACGAACACACACTCGTCAGAGAGTCAGAGACTGCAGGGTCAGAGCAGACGAACACACACTCGTCAGAGAGTCAGAGACTGCAGGGTCTGAGCAGACGAACACACACTCGTCAGAGAGTCAGAGACTGCAGGGTAAGAGCAGACGAACACACACTCGTCAGAGAGTCAGAGACTGCAGGGTCTGAGCAGACGAACACACACTCGTCAGAGAGTCAGAGACTGCAGGGTCAGAGCAGACGAACACACACTCGTCAGAGAGTCAGAGACTGCAGGGTCAGAGCAGACGAACACACACTCGTCAGAGAGTCAGAGACTGCAGGGTCAGAGCAGACGAACACACACTCGTCAGAGAGTCAGAGACTGCAGGGTCAGAGCAGACGAACACACACTCGTCAGAGAGTCAGAGACTGCAGGGTCAGAGCAGACGAACACACACTCGTCAGAGAGTCGGAGACTGCAGGGTCAGAGCAGACGAACACACACTCGTCAGAGAGTCAGAGACTGCAGGGTCAGAGCAGACGAACACACACTCGTCAGAGAGTCAGAGACTGCAGGGTCAGAGCAGACGAACACACACTCGTCAGAGAGTCAGAGACTGCAGGGTCAGAGCAGACGAACACACACTCGTCAGAGAGTCAGAGACTGCAGGGTCAGAGCAGACGAACACACACTCGTCAGAGAGTCAGAGACTGCAGGGTCAGAGCAGACGAACACACACTCGTCAGAGAGTCAGAGACTGCAGGGTCAGAGCAGACGAACACACACTCGTCAGAGAGTCAGAGACTGCAGGGTCTGAGCAGACGAACACACACTCGTCAGAGAGTCAGAGACTGCAGGGTCTGAGCAGACGAACACACACTCGTCAGAGAGTCAGAGACTGCAGGGTCAGAGCAGACGAACACACACTCGTCAGAGAGTCAGAGACTGCAGGGTCAGAGCAGACGAACACACACTCGTCAGAGAGTCAGAGACTGCAGGGTCAGAGCAGACGAACACACACTCGTCAGAGAGTCAGAGACTGCAGGGTCAGAGCAGACGAACACACACTCGTCAGAGAGTCAGAGACTGCAGGGTCAGAGCAGACGAACACACACTCGTCAGAGAGTCAGAGACTGCAGGGTCAGAGCAGACGAACACACACTCGTCAGAGAGTCAGAGACTGCAGGGTCAGAGCAGACGAACACACACTCGTCAGAGAGTCAGAGACTGCAGGGTCAGAGCAGACGAACACACACTCGTCAGAGAGTCAGAGACTGCAGGGTCAGAGCAGACGAACACACACTCGTCAGAGAGTCAGAGACTGCAGGGTCAGAGCAGACGAACACACACTCGTCAGAGAGTCAGAGACTGCAGGGTCAGAGCAGACGAACACACACTCGTCAGAGAGTCAGAGACTGCAGGGTCAGAGCAGACGAACACACACTCGTCAGAGAGTCAGAGACTGCAGGGTCAGAGCAGACGAACACACACTCGTCAGAGAGTCAGAGACTGCAGGGTCAGAG
>JARWKJ010000018.1:375000-378560 GCA_029959095.1 Rhinichthys osculus | reverse complement strand
CAGCTGAGATCGACACACACACACTGATCACTGAACTACAGCTGAGATCGACACACACACTGATCACTGAACTACAGCTGAGATCGACACACACACACTGATCACTGAACTACAGCTGAGATCGACACACACACACTGATCACTGAACTACAGCTGAGATCGACACACACACACTGATCACTGAACTACAGCTGAGATCGACACACACACACTGATCACTGAACTACAGCTGAGATCGACACACACACACTGATCACTGAACTACAGCTGAGATCGACACACACACACTGATCACTGAACTACAGCTACAGCTGAGATCGACACACACACACTGATCACTGAACTACAGCTGAGATCGACACACACACACTGATCACTGAACTACAGCTGAGATCGACACACACACACTGATCACTGAACTACAGCTGAGATCGACACACACACACTGATCACTGAACTACAGCTGAGATCGACACACACACACTGATCACTGAACTACAGCTGAGATCGACACACACACACTGATCACTGAACTACAGCTGAGATCGACACACACACACTGATCACTGAACTACAGCACTACAGCTGAGATCGACACACACACACTGATCACTGAACTACAGCTGAGATCGACACACACACACTGATCACTGAACTACAGCTGAGATCGACACACACACACTGATCACTGAACTACAGCTGAGATCGACACACACACTGATCACTGAACTACAGCTGAGATCGACACACACACACTGATCACTGAACTACAGCTGAGATCGACACACACACACACTGTTCACTGAACTACAGCTGAGATCGACACACACACACTGATCACTGAACTACAGCTGAGATCGACACACACTGTTCACTGAACTACAGCTGAGATCGACACACACACACTGATCACTGAACTACAGCTGAGATCGACACACACACACTGATCACTGAACTACAGCACTACAGCTGAGATCGACACACACACACTGATCACTGAACTACAGCTGAGATCGACACACACACACTGATCACTGAACTACAGCTGAGATCGACACACACACACTGATCACTGAACTACAGCTGAGATCGACACACACACACTGATCACTGAACTACAGCTGAGAAACTACACTCTGAAAAAGAGCACTGATCGTCTGGTTTAGTTTCGAGACGTACAACCTAGAAGCTTTGTGCAATATCACTACGTGAAATCTCAAGGCCCACAGAAAACGGTTTATTTATTACAGAAAAATTATTTGACCCTTATAAGACTTATTTTTGTTTAATTAAGTTACATAATTCTGTTTAACAACTCGATAATATGTCAACCAAATAGTCTTACCTTTAAAAGTCCCGCCGATATGCGTCATCAAAGGAGGAGCAAACTTTCGCTGTGTCATCATGTGCTGTTTGAAGGAACACTGAAGTGGCATGCTGCTCACAGACACAGTGCCATCTAGTGGATTTTTTTTAGCATTGCACAACTACACCAAACAGTAGAGATGGCTCATTCAGGTTGAGTTAAGCTTGATGCATTTTTCAATAAAATATAGTGACTTGAAGTGTGGTCTACCAAATGGTTGAGTAGTACCTTAAAGGGTTAAGAAGCCTATGGAGGAGTGATCCAGCTCTCAGATTTAATCAAAAATATCTTAATTTGTGTTCCGAAGATGAACGAAAGTCTCACGGGGTTGGAACAACATGAGGGTGAGTAATTACTGACAGAATTTTCATTTTTGGGTGAACTATCCCTTTAGATAGACAAAATCCCCTTACCTTTCCTTTACATAGGCTGTGTATTGCGCTGAGTCTTTTTGCAAGTGTTACACACTCGTGTACGGTCGTGATGCGGAGAACACAGGGAACCTAAACACGGTTCGCAAGGTGTCCTCGCTCTGCAGTTCATCAACAGCTTCATTGTGTTTCATTCATTTATCGACCATGTCCATAAAAGAGGGCTTTAATAAAATTGCCGGTAAGATATATTGATAGGGTGACATCACATGAACAATTTTTTTTCTTACAAAAAGCAGATTTCACTTAGAGCACTTAAAAGTACTATACAATACAGTACATGTTAAGAATTATTTGTAAAAAAATGTGTTATTATTCTGTTAATCTTATGATAGGATTCCCTAGAGACATTGGAGCAAGGAAGTCCTTTCACAGCCTTAATGATCAGGCATACATGTGAGATGATTGTTATTTTCTGTGAGATGAATCTTTAAATTAATAGTAACATTAACAGACATAACAATAATCTACTGAACATTTCATCTGCAGATGACTGGTGATCATGAACATATGATCAGTGCATGTTGTGTCAGCGCTTTGAGGAAGGCAAGTTAAATTTGGTACAGATGAACTGCACTCTTTTTTCAAAAGTGTGTTAAACAGCTTAGAAGCAGATCTCCTAGAAGTGGTTAATGCCTCACTACTCTCTGGGAGTTTTCCAAACTCCCTGAAAACTGCAGTTGTCAAGCACCTCCTGAAAAAGAGCAATCTGGATAAGACCATCCTTAAGCAACTATAGACCGATCTCAAATCTTCCTTTCATAGGCAAGATCATTGAAAAAGTTGTCTTCAATCAGCTGAACAAATTCTTAAGCTTGAATGGATACTTTGACAATTTTCAGTCTGGTTTCCGATCGCATCACAGCACAAAGACAGCTCTCATAAAGATAATAAACGATATTCGCTTAAATACTGATACAGGGAAATTATCAGTGCTGGTACTACTCGACCTCAGTGCTGCATTTGACACTGTCAATCACAACATACTTCTTGACAGGCTGGAAAACTGGGTGGGGCTTTCTGGGATAGTGCTAAAATGGTTCAGGTCATACTTAGAAGGGAGAGGTTATTATGTGAGTATAGGAGACCATAAGTCTGAGTGGACATCCATGACATGTGGAGTCCCTCAAGGCTCAATTCTCGCACCACTCCTATTCAACCTGTACATGCTCCCAATGAGCCAAATAATGAGAAAGAACCAAATCTCTTACCACAGCTATGCAGACGACACACAGCTCTACTTATCCCTATCGCCTAACGACTACAGCCCTATTGACTCCCTGTGCCAATGCATTGATGAAGTCAACGGTTGGATGTGCCAAAACTTTCTTCAGTTAAACAAAGACAAAACTGAAGTCATCGCGTTTGGAAACAAAGATGAAGTTCTCAAGGTGAATGCATACCTTGACGCTAGGGGTCTAACAACTAAAAATCAAGTCAGGAATCTTGGTGTGTCTCTAGAGTCAGACCTTAGTTTCAGTAGTCATGTCAAAGCAATAACTAAATCAGCATACTATCATCTGAAATATATTGCAAGAATTAAATACTTTTTTTCCAAGACTTAGAGAAACTTGTGCATGCTTTCATCACCAGCAGGGTGGATTACTGTAATGGACTCCTCACTGGCCTTCCTAAAAAGACCATAAGACAGTTGCAGCTCATACAGAACGCTGAGCAGAACCAGAACATATGAACACATCACACCAGTCCTCAGGTCTTTACACTGGCTCCCAGTTACATTTAGGATTGATTTTAAAGTATTA
>JARWKJ010000018.1:345000-370000 GCA_029959095.1 Rhinichthys osculus | reverse complement strand
GTTTTATCAGAAAACTAATCAGAAAGAAATCACAGCTGGCATCGCAAAACAAACATGATAAAAGCGGCCGTTTGCTGGCATTTTTGTTATTTACTTGAATATTTAAAACCCAAGCATAGATGTTTTACCACAGGTTTACAATAAAAAGTGATACATTGACCATAATGAATTAATTTATGTCAAAATTGCACATTAGTCACACAGAAATAAATTACCGTTAGGTCTATTTCACAAAAGAAAGAGGACACACTTACATTATTCAGTCGAGGCTGTTTCTGTTTATTTGGTAGTTACAGGACAAATATCACATTTAGAAAGAATGATAATTTCTACAAATAATGTTATATGCCACCAAAAATACGACCTGAGGAGCGTTAGCACAGTCTCGACTCCCAGTAGCTACAGATATATTTTCAGTCAGAGAAACAGGAAACAGGAAGGAGAAATAGTCCGGTATAAAGAGACTACTTTGTAGTATATGTAGGCTACTGACAGATAAAATAAAAAACATGATTGTGATAGCCTTTATGATTGGTCTGACTTCTTCAAGCGTTCACCATGTTTTTTTACTATGCGTATCTTCAAGCGTTTACTATGTTTACTATGGTAATGGTTAGCGCGCATAGTCTTGCATCGCGTATAAATATTTCTACCTTACACGGTGATCAGAATCCACATCGGATCACAAACAGAAGGCATTAAAACATGAAAGTGAGTTAAATTATTTTAAAAGTCTTTAATGCTGACAGAATCATTCGGCGCTCCTGTCTCTCGACTCAGGTAATCCCCGCCTCTGTTCGTAACCACTCCTCTAGCCCGAGCTGGCCCGCTTTGGCCCAAGGTATTCGACGGGCCGTTGGCCCCGAGTAAGCCCCGATCAAGCCCCGGAAGTGACAGTGGAAACGCGACTGGCCCTGGCACGCACTAGCACGGCCCGGCCCTGGCCCGGCAGTGGAAACGCGGCTACTGGTATTGCTGTTCCAATGGAGCTTATAGTTTTTTTAGGGGGGTTCATCACAGTGGAGTAGCTATAGTTTAATTGTATAAATGACAATTTTGCACTTATATTATATGTTAGCTCTCACTCATTCCTACTCACGTATTACATGGCACACTTATTTATTTATTTGTTTATTTATTTATTTATTTGGGGGGGGGGGGGGGGGGGGGGGGGGAATGGGGGCTGAAGTTAGTTCAGCTTCCTCCATGGCACAGGCCCTGTGATGCATGAGTTTAGTTCAGGAGGAACAGAAACCTATGAAACGGCCAATAGATGTCAGTGTCACGCCGCAGTTCATTAGTGCTGATGATCACAATAACTGTGCATGCTTTATTATTTCCCCAAATACTTCCCAAAAGGTGATATCAAATTGTTATTGTTTTATCTCATGTCCGTGAATTTAAATATTTAAATAATAGTTCATAACTTATTCATCCTAATAATAGCGGTTAACCAGCCAACACAAGTCTAGTCAACTCAGCTTTATTTCTATAGTGCTTATACTTACAGAGATAACAGGAACATGATGCGTTCTGTGTCGTTCCGCTGAAGTCAGTTCAGTGTTTCGCTGTAAAGATCATCAATTATTGAATAAGTTAATTTCATCTATAAAGCAGTTCTAAAAAATAAAAAATAAAAACATTTTTTTTAAATGATGTCATCGTCCAGCTCAGTTCAGTTCTCATACAGCAGCGTCAGACGATTATGATCATATTTTTCTTACTGGTTGAGGTGTCATTGTTATTTCTCTGTTTTCTTTTTCTTTTTCTTTCCTTTTCATTTTATGTTAATGAATTCAATGCAGTGCTGTTTCTTTTCTTGCAATAAAAAAACACAGTAGCGTCAGTAAAGTCAGATCAATAATACTGATGAATATTAAGTGAATGATTTAAATTATTTAACATTGTAATATCACGTTTCACAGAAATAGTCGAATAAAAAGAAACTAACAATTATAAATTTGTGTGTCTGTGAGTGTGTGTGTTTGTGTGTGTGTGTGTGTGTGTGTGTGTGTGTGTGTGTGTGTGTGTGTGTGTGTGTGTGTGTGTGTGTGTGCAATGAGAACTTGCATCAAGAAAACACTTAATATACATTTTATCCTGATCTGACTGGAAACCCTGGCGCTCATATAATGTGCATTTCTGGTTTTGTTCATGCATTTATTATTTGTCCAGCATATTCGGATTATTATCCGCGGGCATTTGCGACGCAAGACGAGCTTTGATGAACTTTTGTTCTTGCGGTTATTTGTCCAGTGTTAGGAGAACAGATCCAGTGAGAGCTCGTCAGAGAACTGTTTTCTTCATCATGTGAGGATGTCTCTGATTGGTCAGTGATTGGTCAGTGATTGGTCAGTTTTAAAACGAGCGCAGCTGATGACCAGCGGGCACGCGCGCGCGCGCGACACACACCCCTGGAGAGAACAGACAGAGGAAACTGATATTGGCACACTTCTTAATTTGTGCTCATAGCAAGTCTACTATTTCTGGTGGAAAGAAAAACTGATGTGAATGACCACAGGTGACAGACATTGCGCGCACACGAGAGAGAGCGCAAACTCAATACGCGCGTAACAGGAATGTAAATGAAAAAGGCTCAGTAGAAATGGAAATGCAAGATGCAAAGCTCAGGATTGTGAAGAGAAAAGACTAACACGTCACCAGCCGAGAGACCAGAGCACAGCAACCCGAGCGCGCGCACCGGACACCGGGAAAGTTCGTGCGTAAAAACCAAAAGCGTCACTGCACATAAAGGGAATGAAAAGACATTCTGAAGGACATTTCTCTTGAGGGAAACAGGCATGGAGTCTGCTGGCTCTGCTGGCTCTGCTGGGCTGGCTAAATCAGCCGCACTAAAGTTGTCTGAGATGGGCGAAAGAAGTAAACAGCTGGGCAGCGCGTTGCGGGACCCGGAGCGGCAGAGACGCGTCATTCTGGTGATAGTTTGCGTCGCGCTTCTGCTGGACAACATGCTTTACATGGTGATCGTTCCCATCATTCCCGATTATCTCACGGATTTAGAGAACGCGCAAGCTTTGCGCACTCATGCCAACTCTTCCCTGAGCAGAGCAACCCGGGAGAACCTGGACATCCAGATCGGGGTGTTGTTCGCGTCCAAGGCCATCCTGCAGCTCCTGGTGAACCCGTTCACCGGCACCTTCATCGACCGCGTCGGGTACGACATCCCGCTGCTGATCGGACTCCTGGTCATGTTCGTCTCCACGTGTATATTCGCGTTCGCTGAGAACTACTGGACGCTGTTCTGCGCGCGCAGTCTACAGGGGTTCGGCTCGGCGTTCGCGGACACGTCAGGGATCGCGATGATCGCGGATAAATACACGGAGGAGGCGGAGAGGAGTCGCGCGCTCGGCATCGCGCTCGCCTTCATCTCGTTCGGGAGCCTCGTGGCGCCTCCGTTCGGCGGGATCCTGTATGAGTTCGCAGGTAAACGGGTCCCGTTCATAGTTCTGGCCTCCGTGTGCTTGGCAGACAGCGTTCTGGTCTTGACTGTGATCAAACCTTTCTCTAACAGGACGCGCGAGAACATGCCGGTCGGGACGCCCATTCACCGGCTCATGATTGACCCGTACATCGCCGTGGTGGCGGGCGCGCTGACCGTGTGCAACATCCCGCTGGCGTTCCTGGAGCCCACCATCTCCCGCTGGATGGAGAGCACGATGAACGCCAGTGAGTGGGAGATGGGGCTCGTCTGGCTGCCCGCGTTCCTGCCGCACGTGCTGGGCGTTTATGTCACTGTCCGATTAGCCGCGAAGTTCCCGGACCTGCAGTGGTTCTACGGGGCCCTCGGGATGGTGATTATAGGGGCCAGTTCGTGCACTGTTCCGGCATGCAGGAGCTTCGGCCAGCTGATGGTCCCGCTGTGCGGAATCTGCTTCGGCATCGCGCTGGTGGACACGGCGCTCCTGCCAACGCTCGCGTTCCTGGTGGACGTGCGTCACGTGTCCGTGTACGGGAGCGTGTACGCCATCGCGGACATCTCCTACTGCGTCGCGTACGCGCTAGGGCCTGTGGTCGCGGGGCAGATCGTGCACCACCTGGGGTTCGTGCAGCTGAACCTGGGCATGGGTCTGGTGAACGTGCTGTACGCGCCCGCGTTGCTGATGCTGAGCTCCGTGTGCCAGATGAGGCCGTCGCGCTCCGAGAGCAACGCGCTGCTGGAGGACCCGCCCACGGGCCTGTACCACACCATCCGACTGGAGGAGCGACGACGCGCGCGGAAGGGTCTGTGCGTCACGGCGACCAACGCGCTTCCCGTGGACGAGAACGGGCTCTTCGCGCGCTCCAAATCCTGCTCGGAGGAATCATCCGGACCCGAGTTCACTTAACAAAACTCACACACTCACTAAACTCTTAACTCAACTTAACCATCCTGATCTCATGAAATGCGTATCTATAGCACGCATTGTGTCTATCGTGTAATTTATACGCGAAAATAAGTTTTTGCGTGCATATGATGTGTCTGGTGCGCAATCTTTAGTTATTAGTTATTCTCACAGAAGTGTTTCTGCTTTCCTCGTCTTTTATGATTTCGACAGAAACTATTAGAGGTTTGTCTCTAAACGCCAGTGTCTCTGTAGTGTGTAGAAGATGTGATGTAACTGCACAAACCCCGAATAAAAGAGTGCTCATATTTCCCTACACATGCCTTTTTATTGACTGAATCAATAAACATGACAATGAATCAGCTTTTATGTTTTTTTTTAGAATCTTCAAATTCTCAAAGTTCTTCAAAAAGATTCTTGTAAAATAATATATTTTAACGACGGTCGAGGGATTTTGAGTCCGTTTGAATTTTTGTGGGTTTCATTTCATTGAATTGAAACGAAATATATAATTAATTCAATTAAATTAATTAAATTACATATAAAACCTGTTAAGGTGGGACCAGATATGAGACTAATTTAAAGACAATTTTGATAGATAGTAACAACTCTAAAATAAAAATACATTTCCCCCCCATATTTTCCATGACGAAAAATACAAATAGATGCACCGTCCATCATCTAACATGATAAAAACAAACTGTTTAATAACCAGCATTTACTCTAGTATGGGTGTTGTTAATTGAATAAATAAAATCTGATAATGTAGCTAGACAGCATCAAATAATGTGTCGAATAAAACATAAATTGTCGGAAGGGATGAAAGAGCAGCAGCACCTCTGGAAACAGCTGGAGGAGCATCAGTGTGTGTGTGTGTGTGTCGGGAACGGGTGGGCGGAGTCACGGACACACACACACACACACACACACACACACACCCTGACCATGTCCGCGCGCCCGCTGAAACACACTTGAAGCTGCTGGAGCGACACACACTGATGGAGCGACACACACTGATGGAGCGACACACACTGATGGAGCGACACACACTGATGGAGGTGAGCGGATCTCTATACTCTCTAGAACTTCTGTAGAAAAGTTTATACAGGAAGGGTTTGTATTTTAAATCATTTATTAGTGGCATAGTTTTCCTACAGTTCTTTTGCACGTCTGTCACTGCACACCTGAAGCTGCAAGCTGCCATTGCTCTATGAAGTTGTGCATGTTTTCTGTCACGCGGGTCAGTGTTTTATCATCTTTATCATCTTTATCATCATCATCATCATCATCATCATCATCATCATCATCATCATCATCGACAGATCGGTCCTCTTATCGCGACTGTAAAAGAGCGAGAAACATTTGCCTCTATTTTCATACTTCAGTCATATTCTCCTACACCCCAGTTCCCTCAATCAATTAAATTAAATTAAAAATGAAATTGAGTAAAACACTAATGACTCCCACTTCTGATGAACTTTACGAAAGCGTTCAGGTCCATCCATCACACTAAAACAATCGTTGCAATCTGAAATAGAAATTTGTCTAAATATTATATTTTAGAGAAAGTGGCCATTTTCATGGGGATGTTGCAGGTTATTCCATAAATAGCTCAAATGTAATGATGTCACCGTGTTTCGTGGTGATTGACAGGAATCAAACATCTGTTGATTCAGGATCAGAGACTCGGGGTTATTATTAAGGCTTGAGAGAGCCAAATTACTGAAATGCTATTAAACGTATTATTATTCATTTTTCTGAGACTAAAATTTCTGACTCTAACTCCTCCTAGAGCTTTAACCCAACCTCCTAACTCGGCTCGGACCTTCAGACTTCAGATATCTTTTCTAACTGATCGGATTTACGGTTTTCTAAAACTCGGGAAAATCCCATTGACTTTGACGTTGAGAGAAACTTTAAGTTGGCTTGAGAAAGCCGGACCAGAGAGTTTGAAGAAGTTTGAAGAAGTTTTAAAAGCTTTAAGTTTAAAGTAGTTTGAAGTTTAAAGTGATTAGATAGATAGATAGATAGATAGATAGATAGATAGATAGATAGATAGATAGATAGATAGATAGATAGATAGATAGATAGATATTTTCTAGATGGGTTAGAAATCGTACATAGAATGGTAGTTTAATTAAGTTGGTTTGAGAGAGCCAATTTACTGAAATGCTATTTAAACGTATTATTATTCTTTTTCTGAGACTAAAATCTATCCATCTTTCTAGATCTAGATAGGTAAAATCTAACCCTAACCCTATAACTACTTAAAGCTTTTAAAACTTCTTCAAACTCTCTGGTCCGGCTTTCTCAAGCCAACTTAAAGTTTGTCTTTACGAACTTTTTAATCTAGTTATTATTATTGCTGCTCTTAGTTGTCATTAAGCACTTGTAACCCCTCCACCCGGGTCTAACTCGCCCCGCTCTGTGCGGGCCTCGAACCCGGGTCTCCGGCGTGAGAGTCAGGCGCTCTAACAAGGAGGCTAAAGACTGCAGCCTCTAGCATCTGTCGCTAGAGAGCCTTTTGAGATCAGAGGAGTGAGGTTTATTCGCTCTACTAGCTAGCCTCCGTTACACACTCTACAGCTGCGCCGAGCACTTCTGGATGAAACATCTGGCCTGTTTCCAGCTGTTCTTCGGGTTAGTGGAAGAACCTGAAACCGGAATCAGACACACAGACGCACTCATGCATTCATATCGTGGATTTCTTCTGATTCAAAGAGTTGTCAGACACAACAGCTAATGTTCATGGTGGATTACAGTAACAACAGCTAATGTTCATAGTGGATTACAGTAGCAACAGCTAATGTTCATAGTGGTTTACAGTAACAACAGCTAATGTTCATAGTGGATTACAGTAACAACAGCTAATGTTCATAGTGGATTACAGTAGCAACAGCTAATGTTCATAGTGGATTACAGTAGCAACAGCTAATGTTCATAGTGGATTACAGTAGCAACAGCTAATGTTCATAGTGGATTACAGTAACAACAGCTAATGTTCATAGTGGATTACAGTAGCAACAGCTAATGTTCATAGTGGATTACAGTAGCAACATGTTCATAGTGGATTACAGTAGCAACAGCTAATGTTCATAGTGGATTACAGTAGCAACAGCTAATGTTCATAGTGGATTACAGTAGCAACAGCTAATGTTCATAGTGGATTACAGTAGCAACAGCTAATGTTCATAGTGGATTACAGTAACAACAGCTAATGTTCATAGTGGATTACAGTAGCAACAGCTAATGTTCATAGTGGATTACAGTAGCAACAGCTAATGTTCATAGTGGATTACAGTAGCAACAGCTAATGTTCATAGTGGATTACAGTAGCAACAGCTAATGTTCATAGTGGATTACAGTAACAACAGCTAATGTTCATAGTGGATTACAGTAGCAACAGCTAATGTTCATAGTGGATTACAGTAGCAACAGCTAATGTTCATAGTGGATTACAGTAGCAACAGCTAATGTTCATAGTGGATTACAGTAGCAACAGCTAATGTTCATAGTGGATTACAGTAGCAACAGCTAATGTTCATAGTGGATTACAGTAGCAACAGCTAATGTTCATAGTGGATTACAGTAGCAACAGCTTATGTTCATAGTGGATTACAGTAGCAACAGCTAATGTTCATAGTGGATTACAGTAGCAACAGCTAATGTTCATAGTGGATTACAGTAGCAACAGCTAATGTTCATAGTGGATTACAGTAGCAACAGCTAATGTTCATAGTGGATTACAGTAACAACAGCTAATGTTCATAGTGGATTACAGTAACAACAGCTAATGTTCATAGTGGATTAGAGTAGCAACAGCTAATGTTCATAGTGGATTACAGTAGCAACAGCTAATGTTCATAGTGGATTACAGTAGCAGCAGCTAATGTTCATAGTGGATTACAGTAGCAACAGCTAATGTTCATAGTGGATTACAGTAGCAACAGCTAATGTTCATAGTGGATTACAGTAGCAACAGCTAATGTTCATAGTGGATTACAGTAACAACAGCTAATGTTCATAGTGGATTACAGTAGCAACAGCTAATGTTCATAGTGGATTACAGTAACAACAGCTAATGTTCATAGTGGATTACAGTAGCAACAGCTAATGTTCATAGTGGATTACAGTAGCAACAGTTCATAGTGGATTACAGTAGCAACAGCTAATGTTCATAGTGGATTACAGTAGCAACAGCTAATGTTCATAGTGGATTACAGTAGCAACAGCTAATGTTCATAGTGGATTACAGTAGCAACAGCTAATGTTCATAGTGGATTACAGTAACAACAGCTAATGTTCATAGTGGATTACAGTAGCAACAGCTAATGTTCATAGTGGATTAGAGTAGCAACAGCTAATGTTCATAGTGGATTACAGTAGCAACAGCTAATGTTCATAGTGGATTACAGTAGCAACAGCTAATGTTCATAGTGGATTACAGTAGCAACAGCTAATGTTCATAGTGGATTACAGTAGCAACAGTTTATGTTCAAAGTGGATTACAGTAGCAACAGCTAATGTTCATAGTGGATTACAGTAGCAACAGCTAATGTTCATAGTGGATTACAGTAGCAACAGCTAATGTTCATAGTGGATTACAGTAGCAACAGCTAATGTTCATAGTGGATTACAGTAACAACAGCTTATGTTCATAGTGGATTACAGTAGCAACAGCTAATGTTCATAGTGGATTACAGTAGCAACAGCTAATGTTCATAGTGGATTACAGTAGCAACAGCTAATGTTCATAGTGGATTACAGTAGCAACAGCTAATGTTCATAGTGGATTACAGTAGCAACAGCTTATGTTCATAGTGGATTACAGTAGCAACAGCTAATGTTCATAGTGGATTACAGTAGCAACAGCTAATGTTCATAGTGGATTACAGTAGCAACAGCTAATGTTCATAGTGGATTACAGTAACAACAGCTAATGTTCATAGTGGATTACAGTAACAACAGCTAATGTTCATAGTGGATTACAGTAACAACAGCTAATGTTCATAGTGGATTACAGTAGCAACAGCTAATGTTCATAGTGGATTACAGTAACAACAGCTAATGTTCATAGTGGATTACAGTAGCAACAGCTAATGTTCATAGTGGATTACAGTAGCAACAGCTAATGTTCATAGTGGATTACAGTAACAACAGCTAATGTTCATAGTGGATTACAGTAGCAACAGCTAATGTTCATAGTGGATTACAGTAGCAACAGCTAATGTTCATAGTGGATTACAGTAACAACAGCTAATGTTCATAGTGGATTACAGTAGCAACAGCTAATGTTCATAGTGGATTACAGTAGCAACAGCTAATATGACATGAAATGCCATTTATGGGGGTTTTATGACCTTTTGGCCGAGCTTGGTTCCGGTGTGTTTATGATGTGTGTTTATGACGCCCCGATCTGCTTTGTGTAACTGTTTGGAATGTTTTCAGGGAAAGTTTTTATTATATCAGGATAATGTTCACAGAACGCTGAAATTATGAACAGAGGATCCACGGATATGATTTTCGAATGGATCAGCAATGTCTGTGGGAGAGAATGAAAAAGAGTTTAAAGAAATAGCCTTGATGACAAATAAAGCTTATAAAATAAATTAAATAAGATGTTAAGTTTATTAAGCATTTAAAAGTAAGTTTTAACATTGGTGATTGTTATGCGTCTATCTGGTTATAGTCACAGACTCTTAAATCTTCCCGATCAGATGAAATGTTGTAAATTAGTTTTTTTCAGAAAGAAAAAGCATTGATGGTGTATAAAACAAATAAATAGTGAATAATAGTTGATTTTATATTAAATAAGCTGTTAAATTATCAATTATATGATTCTAATACACCATGAAATACTGCCTAACATAGATAAATAGTCAATAATAGTTCATATTATATGAAACAAGCTATTAAATTGGATATATATATATATATATATATATATATATTGATATATATACAGTCTCAATACAGTGGTGTGAATAAGTTATTACCCCCATGCTAAAGTTGCCTAAAAAGAGGAATAAAAAATCATCTTTTGGAAATTGATCTTAATGCCTTAATTAGAAAAATGAGGAAAAATCCAACCTTTAAGGACACCAATTTTATTTGTGTATGAATAATGTATCATAAATAAATAAATGTTCTTCCTTAAAATACAGGGTGCATAAGTCTATGTTAAATTCCCATAGAGTCAGGCAGATTTTTATTTTTAAAGGCCAGTTATTTCATGGATCCAGGATAATATGCATCCTGATAAAGTTCCCTTGGCCTTTGGAATTAAAATATCCCACATCATCACATTCCCTTCACCATACCTAGAGATTGGCATGGTGTTATTTCAGTTAGCCTAATAGCAGGTTTGATTTGCATTGAAAGATGATCTTATGGAAAGTACCCCATGCCAATCTCAGGGGGGCCTGACTTATGCACCCTGCATTTATTTATTTATGATACATTATTCATACACAAAGAAAATTGGTGTCCTTAAAGGTTGGATTTTTCCTCATTTTTCTAATTAAGGCATTAAGATCAATTTCCAAAAGATGATTTTTTATTCCTCTTTTTAGGCAACTTTAGCATGGGGGTAATAACTTATTCACACCACTGTATATTGTTGAAATAAATTGTTTAAAAAAAAATATTTTGTGGTCATGTCTGAGATCATACAACCTATACAACACGCAACCCTATTCCATTTGGAGGTATTAAATAAATAATAATAATAATTAAATGATCTTAATTCTTTGTTTTTCTGCATTTTAAGAAATGGACACACCCTTCATATAACACCCATATCTGTGTTACACAGCATCTTTTCAATAATAGACAAGCTGTTCAAGTTGAGTTTAAGCATCGGCGCGTGTCAGCATGCATCGAAAAGACCATTGTGTTACAGCAAAACCCTTATTTGTAGAATGATAATGTAATGTATTGAGTTCTTGCATCTGTTTTGTGTTACTCGACATTCTCTCAGTGTTTCTACTGTATGTTTATTTGTTTTCTTTTAATCGGGATTGGAACCGTTTTCCCCACCTCAAAGAATCTGTATGTTACAGACACAATAATGGTTTATTCAGAATGTAGATTACTGTTTAAAAGTTGATGCGTAGGGTTAGGCCTATACAATAGGTACATAGCGTTTTAATTTTACTCGAGACATTTTAATAAACACGTCAGGGACTGAACTTCAACGTTTTAATCTTTGGCAAAAGTTAAGTCTGCACAAAAGAAATTCCATCCTATCTACTTTCTAAATGAGTGTTATGGATCTATTGTGAACAATCCACACAGGCATATGTTTTTGACCTTGTAATGTTTAATACAAATTTTGTAACTGGTTTGAGTAAAATAAAAACGTCTCTGTGGTGACATGCAGGAACTGCAGCTGCTTCTGATGCATTGTGACTATATAATGTACATATTTTTTATGGTTTCCTGATGACGGTCCCGTACAGTACACAACAGTGGGGCGAGGGAGGACCCGAGCGCTGTCCAGTCCTGGTGGAGCCATGACATCTGAATTATTATAACATAAAAACGAGTTTGACTAATGTATCGGGATGGGTTAGTGCCTAAACAACTGAATACAGTTAACTTGTACTTAATTGAGATAGTAACGAATTAGGAATCATGGAATACAGAGTGATTTTTTATTACTATTATTTTATTATTACTCACCACCTCCAGTCATATTAATAAAGGCGACACACGCTATAGCTAACGTTATGGATGAGACATGCAGATAACTACTGTAGTTCGAAGATTGAATTTGATATAATCAATGAACTCTTCAACTTTCTATGTTAGATGTCAAAAAATAATAATCTAAACCATACTATCATACCTAAATTTACAACGGGTAAAACAATCTCTTTTGAATCCCCATGTGCAAGAATGTGAACAAGTCGAAAGTCAACACCACATATGCCAGAATCTAAATGAGTTATTTTATGGATTTAAAAATGATCCATTTTTTGTTTGTCCAACATCACCACCTATCTTCTAGCACTAATACACAGTGCTCATGCCGAATGTCTCTCTTCTTATACACAGTGCACACTTTTGTAGTAAATTGTGGACGCGTGATGTTGCATAAAGATTATACCTGAGTTTTATCCACAGCCTTTACAAGGACAGGTAACGTTAACCCTCAAATGTGTTCGCATTACTATAATCTGGTACAGCTAACACAAACTGACAGAGTCTATTTACATATTGTAAATGTTTACTATAACTTATGGGAGGATCTGGGGGGTGTTTTGTTCATGTCAACTTAAGATCGTTGGAATTGAAGGTTTGTCAAAAGAAAAAACATCTGTATTTTAAAACACTGCTTTTTCTTAAAACACTGTGTCAGACGTATTGGGTAGCATTATTCTCCTTTCATTGTGTATTAACTCCATATTTAGCACTGATATTTGTAGAAATAAGAAAAGTGTATTTATAAAACAAAAAAGATTTGTGAAAACAATTATATAATTTGTGTATAATTATTTTATATATATAAATACACACACATGCTATATATTTAAGGAATATTTTCATGTATATACTGTATATAGATTTATATATAATTTATATTATATATAAATATAAATATTTTATCCATAAATAATATTTTTTTCTTAAATATACATGCATGTGTGTGTATTTATATATATAAAATAATTATACACAGTGCACCCACATTTATTATGTAAAAAAAACTTTTATTTTGGATGGGATTAATCACGATTAATCATTTGACAGCCCTAGTTTTAACTTAACTCGAGCTTTAATGAATACACATCTCTCAGTGCAATAGTCGGATGTGATTCTGTGCTAATATTTAAGTGTAAAACAGCGCGCGCTTACTTTTCATGTTAATACTTTGTGTGATTCAGCATCATAGATAGAGGGAAAGTTGCACTAAACGAAGTATCAATGTAGTCAAACATTCTCAAACAGAAAGACTATCACTTATTCTTAATTGTCATTTATTCATATAAACACTGAATGTTGACAGACCTAAAACCATCATGCTTCAAAGTATGAAATATAAGTTTTTGAACATTTATATGATTTTGAACATTTATAAATGTGTGTTGCAAAAGCAGATGTCTATTATCTTTAAATAAAGATTTACCTTTATTTATGCTTTAATTTCTTTAAAACAGTCTGATGACATGCAATATTTATATGATTAATTGATTAGTAATGTTGCTAGGGGTTTTCCTCACACAAAAAAAATAGTTTTGTATTGCGTTTAATTAACTTAACCTGTATAATTTTCAACTATACTTAATTACCGTTTGTTAAACTAATGTAAAGAGTTTAATTTCGCAATTCAAAAAACCCTGGATGTGACTATTTCCAACGTATGAAGATGCCGTGTGAAGAAAGGTGCATGGCCTCAGAGAAAATATAAAGTTAATCTAAAGGCAAAGTCTTTCATTTCTCTGAGTATTTCGGAAAGTCTGTCCTGGAATGCTTTAAATATATTGCAATGAAAAAAAAAATATTTTGGCTGCTTGTTCAAATTGCTTCAAATGAGCTTAAACAACACAATTGCTACATTTTGTCCAAACTTAATTTGATTGTGTTCAATCTGCTTAAATATGTAAAATTAAAGTTTACTTAATCCGTTTGTGTTGGATTACATGAATGATTTGTGTTGCATTAACTTAAACTGGGCGATGCTTGTTAGTTCCCAGCATGCTTTGCATATAGCTGAATTAAGAGAGAATAAATGTTGAAATTAAGTGTTATTTTATGTGTTTTTGAGAAAATGAGGAAAGGGGAAGACTCTATAGTGTATAATTGTGTTTAATGTTCAATTACATTGCAATTATTAGAACCATTTAAATTACAGTGGGTTACCATTGTGGAGACGAGTGGAGCATTTGGTTAGGATGTGAACTGATTATTAAAATATAATTCTTGTTACTGAAAGAGCATATGCATCTTAGCATTTAATATGTTAATAAATGCTATTATAAGCTAATAGCAAGCTATAGAATTTATGTAAATCCTACATACTTTAATTTATCAGTGAAGACTTAAATAAACTAAAGCATGTTCACTAAACTCGACCGGTTTAAGTTACAGGGAAGCAATTCCATTGATTTGTTTGGACTCATTCAGTTGTGTTGTCACAAGAGCTTACATAGATTAAACAAATCCCATTAATGTTAATAAAACGCAATTTGGTTGTGTGGAACCACTGTCCATAATTAAATTAAGTAAGTTTAAAGAGTATTTTTTTTTTAAATGTAAAATCGCTTTAGGTGTGTGTGTGTGTGTGTGTGTGTGTGTGTGTGACAAACACATTGTATTTGCAGACTTTTTAAATGTATTTAACATTTTAAATGTTTTTTTTCTTTTCTGACCAACCTACATTTACTATGAATTACCTGAGGCGTTTAACAACCACATATAGGGAATGCATGTTGATTAGTAAGCATCCGGCATAGTGCTAACATGCAATGTTTGAGAATAGCTCATATTAGTGTAATCTTTGTTTTACGTAAAACTTTCTGTAGGGATGATCCAGGCAGAGCTTTACTAAAAGAAACTTTATGGAAGTCATTTTCAAACTGTATGTTTCAACATGTAATTATACCATATTTTATATATTTATTTAATGGTTCCATATTGCTTTAAAGTCTTTGTTTGTTTGTTATTAACTATTACTTTTATTTTTCAACTAACACTTCAACATCCTGCATAAATTAAAGAAACATATGACCTAAGAATGTTCTCTAACCCCAAATAAACAGATAATGGAATGTTCCCAATCTTCAATATGTTAGATATATCACTCATGTGTGTGTAAATCAACAAGTCCTCCAACTTATACCACGATAATGGCCGTTTGCACCTTTCATCAAATACGACCCACATATTTTGATATTTTACGTAATGATAACTTTGTTGGTCTTAGTGTCTTTAACAGAGAGATTCGTATTTCACAATTAGCAGATGATACTACTTTATTCTTAAAAGATAAAAATGCAAGTTTCTCCAGTATTAACTACAATTAATGCCTTCTCTAATGCTTCTGGACTCAAACTTAATTTATCCAAGTGTGAAATTATGTGCTTATTTGACAATGTAGATTCTGAAATTGAAAATACCAGTTAAAAATGAAGTGAAATATTTGGGGATTCATATAACGAAAAATGTAATTAGTAGACAGTTTCTGAATTTTTCTTCACGTCTGTCCAAAACTGAATTTATTTTTAATAGTTGGCTACAAAGAGATCTGTCAATTTTAGGCAGAGTGTTTTTATCCAAAGCAGAGGGATTATCCAGGTTTGTGTACCCTTCCCTGTCTTTAGCTGTAGATAATCACACCTCCAAAAATATTGATAACATTTTTCTTGGTTTTGTTTGGAATAATAAATCTCACAAATTGAAGAAATATATTTTAGCAAACAAAAGAAGTGAGGGCGTCTTGAAGTCCTGAACTTTGACGATACCAACAACACATTCAAAATTAATTGGTTGAAGAGATGCTTGCTTGGGTCAGACACTATGTGGTATTTTATCCCAAATAACATATTTAAAAGGGTAGGTGGCCTTTCTTTTTTGATGAAATGTAATTACTCCACTGGTAAATTACCCATTAAATTGGCTAGTTTTCATCAACAAGCTCTGTTAGCCTGGAAATTGGTTTACAACCACAACTTTTCCCCCCATAAAACCATCTTAAGGAATAATTCAGATGTTAAAATTAGAAATAGATCACTCTTTCTTGAGAAATGGTTTAATAAAAACATAATTTTTATTGCAGATCTATTCAACTCTAATGGTGATTTGTTATCCTATGAGAGTTTTATGAATATCTACCAATATCCTGTCCCGTTTAAAGAATTTAACTCTGTTACAAAGGCTATTCCGAGTGGTTTAATATGTCTGATGAAAGCTTCCCTTACCTATGAGGCATGTTCTAAACAATTATCCTTGTTATGTCTGGGTGGTGTTTCACTTTTAAGTAAAGATTGTAATAATACATTTATTCGTCAACTCTCTCAATCTAGAAATCTATGTACTCCAAAAGGAAAATTCTTTTGGAATTCTATAATCGATAACATTCAGTGGAGGAAAACATGGTTACTACCATTTAAATATTGTATACCCAATAAAATGAGAGAAGTGCATTTTAAAATTTTGCATAATATATACCCTTGTAACGCGCATTTATCAAATACTGTGATGTAGCTGAGGTGTGCGCCTTCTGTAATAATGAAGGTGAAGACGTCTGTCATTTGTTTTTTTCTTGTAATGTTTCTTCAATTTTCTGGAATGATTTAAGTGCTTATTGTTTTTCGAAAGTTAATGTGATCCGTAATCTATGCTTAAAGGATGTAATTTGTCGTTTTGAAAACCCTAACACATCTTTAGAGTCTACTGTTAACTTTCTTATCATTGTGGCAAAATTTTACTTTCACAAGCAAAGGTTTCGTAAGAAAATTCCTTCTTTTAATGATTTCCTTTGTGAAGTCAATTATTTAATCAAATCTCTAAGAACAATCGATAATAGAAAATGTACGTCTTTTCTGGAAAAATACGATGAGATCCTTCATGTACCATATCTCTGCCGTTTTTTGAATTTAATTATTTTTATTTTTATTTTTGTTGTTGTTGTTCTGTATCCTATGATTGTGCAAATTTGACTATGTATAATAGATGCTTTTTTGGAAATGTTCTATATTTCTAATAAATGTATAGTCGCACTACTGTAAAACATTTCTTCAATAATAAAATAAAAATAAAATAATAATACGACCCAGTGCATCGTTTCCTCAACAGCGCCCCTAACGGCGGCGGGAGATGTGCCACACAGAGTCACCTCAATGCATTGTGGGTTTTCTACGAGATAATTGAGGCTAATACAGGTAGGCTATGTTAATTATTAGCGAACCTTGATAGCTCATATATCATTTTAGAACAAAATAATATCCAAGGCGCTTTGTGGTGTTTCATCTTGCTTTGTGGTGATTAACGTTAGTTGTAACTTGTTACAGGTTTTTACTTCGGAATAACGTTGTATGAAATATAAAACAATATGAAACATCCAAAAGTAATTGGAAAAGTTAGACATCATACGTGACATTAATCTTTGCTTTTATTCATATCCGTCTTAACAACATTCGAAATAGATCGCTTATTGTTACTGGACCAATATTAGCCCTATTCTGTCATCTATTCAATATTAAAAAAAAAAAAAAAATTGACGTACATTTTTTTTTTCTTTTATCAGGTTTCAAAGGTTTTAGTTCCTATTAACCAGACTGACTTACAACAGGCGAAATTGTGCCAATAGCTCCCTGCATGCACAGTACACCATTAGCTTTTTATAGAAACATTAGGCCTACTGTAATGTCCCAAAGCTTGTGTTCGGTTCCTAGTGACCTGACTGACTTATTAATGGGGAAATTGTGCCAATGCCTTCCTGTTATTCTGCAATTCACCAAATGTTTTTTATTTTTATTCATCAAATTATATTATAATAAATTATACGTTTTAAACACTTGGTGGAATTGCCAGGCGTTCCCTTAGGGATCATGCGCTGTGGTAGCGCGTCAAAGCATTCGCGAGTATAAATACGCTTAATGTAGGTGATTATGAACTATATTTCATGTCGATTTACAATGGTTACATACTGTTAAAACTATTCATGGTATTGATATATTTAGACTGCTAACTCTATAACAATGGCAAGGAAACTAACTTTATCGCGCTCCGAGAGCCCAGTGGTCGGGAGCATTTCGTTGTGTTGTGCACTGGGCCACCGTAATAATTTGGCTACACGTTGAAACATACAGTTTGAAAATGACTTCCATAAAGTTTCTTTTAGTAAAGCTATGCCTGGATCATCCCTACACAAAGTTTTACGTAAAACAAAGATTACACTAATATGAGCTATTCTCAAACATTGCATGTTAGCACTATGCCGGATGCTTACTAATCAACATGCATTCCCTATATGTGGTTGTTAAACGCCTCAGGTAATTCATAGTAAATGTAGGTTGGTCAGAAGAAATAAAAACATTTAAAATGGTAAATACATTTAAAAAGTCTGCAAATACAATGTGTTTGTCACACACACACACACACACACACACACACACCTAAAGCGCTTTTACTCATGTAAGGAAACCTCTAGCAACATTACTAATCAATTAATCATATAAATATTGCATGTCATTAGACTGTTTTAAAGAAATTAAAGCATAAATAAAGGTAAATCTTTATTTAAAGAAAATAAAAAGGTAAATCTTTATTTAAAGATAATAGACTTCTGCTTTTGCAACACACATTTATAAATGTTCAAAATCATATAAAATGTTCAAAAACTCCATACTTTGAAGCATGATGGTTTTAGGTCTGTCAACATTCAGTGTTTATATGAATAAATGACAATTAAGAATAAGGGTTAGTCTTTCTGTTTGAGAATGTTTGACTACATTGATACTTCGTTTAGTGCAACTTTCCCTCTATCTATGATGCTGAATCACACAAAGTATTAACACGAAAAGTAAGCACGCGCTGTTTTACACTTAAATATTAGCACAGAATCACATCCGACTATTGCACTGAGAGATGTGTATTCATTAAAGCTTGAGTTAAGTTAAACCAAACATATCTTCATACCTGTTGTGTTCTGACACAATGCCAGACGCAAATTGTTCTAACAAATCTTTTTTGTTTTATAAATACACTTTTCTTATTTCTACAAATATCAGTGCTAAATATGGAGTTAATACACAATGAAAGGAGAATAATGCTACCCAATACGTCTGACACAGTGTTTTAAGAAAAAGCAGTGTTTTAAAATACAGATGTTTTTTCTTTTGACAAACCTTCAATTCCAACGATCTTAAGTTGACATGAACAAAACACCCCCCAGATCCTCCCATAAGTTATAGTAAACCATTATTGTGTCTGTAACATACAGATTCTTTGAGGTGGGAAAAACAGTTCCAATCCCGATTAAAAGAAAACAAATAAACATACAGTAGAAACACTGAGAGAATGTCGAGTAACACAAAACAGATGCAAGAACTCAATACATTACATTATCATTCTACAAATAAGGGTTTTGCTGTAACACAATGGTCTTTTCGATGCATGCTGACACGTGCCGATGCTTAAACTCAACTTGAACAGCTTGTCTATTATTGAAAAGATGCTGTGTAACACAGATATGGGTGTTATATGAAGGGTGTGTCCATTTCTTAAAATGCAGAAAAATAAAGAATTAAGATCATTTAATTATTAAATGAACGGTACACAGAAGTCACGGTTCGGTTCATACCTCGGTTCAGACGTCACGGTTCGGTACGATTTCGGTACAATGGAGTGAATAGCAAAACAAAAATGCAGAAGGCTTTTTTATAAATGTCTTAAAGCCTTGTATTTTTTAAATAAGTTTTATTAATAAAGGCATAGAACCAGTTTATTTGTAGTGCACTGACAGTAGTTTTATATAATTAGTTTATTAATTAAATTATTAAAAAGACGAAAAGACCATGAGATATGTTTGGTAATTGTACCTGAATGAATTTAAAATTAATTTGCTATTTCAGATCAATATATTTGTTTTCCTTCATTTTAATTAACCCTAACTTTATTCTCATCTGAATTATAAATAATTGATTTCCGTATAAAATAATACTACTATTAAAAACTTTTGTTAACAGTTGTAGGTTACAGTTTGACAAGAGTTTAGAGTGTGACAAAAGCACAATGTTGTGTTTTATAGCGAGTGGACACAAATATAAGTAAACAGTTTGCTGTTTTAATGATGTCCAGTATGAAAAAAATTACGGAGTATGTTTTTATGTTTCCACTGTTCGATCGCCCGTGCCTCTCACACACACACTGTTCGATCGCGCGATTCGCGCCCGCGCCTCTCACACGACACACACACACACACACACACACACACACACACACACTGTTCGATCGCGGGATTCGCGCCTCTCTCTCTCTCTCTCTCTCTCTCTCTCTCTCTCTCTCTCTCTCTCTCTCTCTCTCTCTCTCTCTCTCTCGCACACACACACTGTTCGATCGCGCGATTCGCACGCACGCCTCTCTCTGTCTCTCTCTCTCTCGCACACGCACACACACACACTCACACTCACACACTGTTCATCGCGCCTCTCTCTCTCTCTCGCGCGCGCACACACACACACACACACACACTCCAGCATTGCAATCTTGATCGCAGCCTGTTCATTGCTGCGTTCAGTCACACCAAAAGCGAATAGAGCGAAATTTATAGCTATTTAAGAGGTTTTTTTTAATTAATTGTACCATGTATTCTCCGTGCAAATTCGTACACCGAACCGTGACGCCCATACCGTTTCGGTTCAATACGAATACATGTACCGTTCCACCCCTAGATGTCACCATGATTGAGATCAGTGTTTGCTTTAGTTGGGCTCATGACTCTTGAGTTTCAACATTACTTTTTCTCTAGTTGCTTTAACTGTGTTTTGATGCACATTTATTATGGCAATAATTGCAAGAGAAAATATAAGATGATCTTGGTCATTTATTGATGATTTTATAGTCATCATATGATGATCTGATTTATTGATATGACAGTCAAATCTCTATTGGCTGTGAATACATTATATATAGATTGACTTTAGTGTTATACAAAGTTATACTTTTTTCACATGATTTGTTGAAATATTGTGGGATCAGTATTAATGCAATCTCAAATTAAAAAAATATATATATTCTACATACATTTTTTTGAGTTGGCTTATTTTGTTAGGAGTATGGAGACATCAATAATCAACATATGAATCTCAACAATGGTGACTATCAACAAAGCCTTTTTGTGACTTTATAATAGGTCAGAATTTTTTTTCATTGTCACCATTGTTGAGATTCATACGCTAATTCTTGATGCCTGAGTGAGTCTGTATGATCCTGTCAAAACATTTTTGCATAATGACTTCATAAAATCTTATATCAAAGCATTGTAGGATCTTCTATAGCAATACTGGCATTCTAAATTAACAACTAACATTTTACAACTTATTCAGTCATTAAAAAGTCATATCAATTAGGTGGTATCAATACAGCAGACAACTGCTTGATGAATATTATCACTATTAAGTGACCAACATCATCTGATCTGAGTTTCTCTCGATTTCCTAAATTAAGAAATATGCATCAAAGACATGCACAGTTAAGAGAAAAACTAATGTTAATATAGGAAGGGTCAAGAGCCCAACTAAAGCAAACACTGACCTCTATCATGGTGACATCAAACTTTATTATTTTCAATAAAATATCAACTTCTAAACCTCTGTTATTTCTCAATAGGAATGTTAGTATGAAAGAAGTTTGGATTGTAATAAGTGAAGATGCTGAGATCTTGAGAGATCTGTTAGTGTTTAATGTTCTGTTGGGATGTAAAGTGTTTCTGTATGGTTTGTTTTGTGTGTCACCATTGTGTTGAAGAGTAGAGCCTGAGCTTCAGTCCAGGATGAGCAGAGAAACACTGATGAAATGTTGTGTGTTGCTTTATTTAACAGACAGTAACTGTGTAGTTGCTGATGACATATAGTCAGTAAATCATGCGTGTAGTTTATAGCAAGATATTTACTTTTTACTGTGAATATGTTTTTTAGTAAAAATTCAGTAAATATATATATATATATATATATATATATATGTGTGTGTGTGAAAGAACAGTGTTTCTGTTAAAAAGCTTAATGACGATTTCTGCAATAGTATTTATTATTTAAATTAGGATATTTTACATTCATTTTATGGTTTTTGTATGGCAGCCATTACTGACAGTCATTTTACCTTTTTTTCACAGTGAAGGTATTTGATCATAATAATTCAGGAAATAACTGTAAAATAACAGTGTTTTTCTGTAAAACATTTAAGGACAAAGTTTGGAAAAGTTTTTTGCACTCAATTTAAATTAGGATATTTTACTTTATTTTTACGGTTTTTGTTTGGCAGCCGTAGCTGCCAGTCATTGACCGTTTTTTTACGATTTTATTTTTTACAGTGTAGCAACAGCTAATGTTCATAGTGGATTACAGTAGCAACAGCTAATGTTCATAGTGGATTACAGTAACAACAGCTAATGTTCATAGTGGATTACAGTAGCAACAGCTAATGTTCATAGTGGATTACAGTAGCAACAGCTAATGTTCATAGTGGATTACAGTAGCAACAGCTAATGTTCATAGTGGATTACAGTAGCAACAGCTAATGTTCATAGTGGATTACAGTAGCAACAGCTAATATTCATAGTGGATTACAGTAACAACAGCTAATGTTCATAGTGGATTACAGTAGCAACAGCTAATATTCATAGTGGATTACAGTAACAACAGCTAATGTTCATAGTGGATTACAGTAGCAACAGCTAATGTTCATAGTGGATTACAGTAGCAACAGCTAATGTTCATAGTGGATTACAGTAGCAACAGCTAATGTTAATAGTGGATTACAGTAGCAACAGCTAATGTTCATAGTGGATTACAGTAACAACAGCTAATGTTCATAGTGGATTACAGTAGCAACAGCTAATGTTCATAGTGGATTACAGTAGCAACAGCTAATGTTCATAGTGGATTACAGTAGCAACAGCTAATGTTCATAGTGGATTACAGTAACAACAGCTAATGTTCATAGTTGATTACAGTAGCAACAGCTAATGTTCATAGTGGATTACAGTAACAACAGCTAATGTTCATAGTGGATTACAGTAGCAACAGCTAATGTTCATAGTGGATTACAGTAGCAACAGCTAATGTTCATAGTGGATTACAGTAGCAACAGCTAATGTTCATAGTGGATTACAGTAACAACAGCTAATGTTCATAGTGGATTACAGTAGCAACAGCTAATGTTCATAGTGGATTACAGTAGCAACAGCTAATGTTCATAGTGGATTACAGTAGCAACAGCTAATGTTCATAGTGGATTACAGTAGCAACAGCTAATGTTCATAGTGGATTACAGTAGCAACAGCTAATGTTCATGGTGGATTACAGTAGCAACAGCTAATGTTCATGGTGGATTACAGTAGCAACAGCTAATGTTCATGGTGGATTACAGTAGCAACAGCTAATGTTCATGGTGGATTACAGTAGCAACAGCTAATGTTCATGGTGGATTACAGTAGCAACAGCTAATGTTCATAGTGGATTACAGTAGCAACAGCTAATGTTCATAGTGGATTACAGTAGCAACAGCTAATGTTCATAGTGGATTACAGTAGCAACAGCTAATGTTCATAGTGGATTACAGTAGCAACAGCTAATGTTCATAGTGGATTACAGTAACAACAGCTAATGTTCATAGTGGATTACAGTAGCAGTTTTTTCTTAGTTTGTTTCCTATTACTGACAGGATGAATGTACAAATTATTATAAAATGTACATTTTCTATTATTTTAAAGCAGGTAAATATAAAGCAAGAAAATCTCAAATGATATCTATATATTAATATTTTTGACCAGCAAATTATTTTACAATCTTTTCTCAGTTTGTCTTAAAGCTATTCCTATAAATTATGAAAGAGAGAGATGAATACCAGAAGATCAGAGAGACGCTGAACAATTACTCACTCATTAATATCTCCTGTAATATATCCTGTAATATCTCCTGTCATCTCTCCTGTCATCTCTCCTCTTCTGTAGAAGCTGCCGAAACTGCCGGTCCCGGATCTGAAGCTCTCGCTGGACTCGTACCTGCGATCCGTGAAACACCTGGTGTCCGACACACAGTTCGGGAAAACCAGAGCCGTGGTGGAGGCGTTCGGGAGACCGGGAGGAGTCGGAGAGACACTGCAGGAACAGCTGAGGGAGAAGAGAGAAAACACTGAGAACTGGGTACACACACACACACACACACACACACACACACATCAGAGAACAACACGACACTAATCTATCACACACACACTCACTCACTCACTCACACACACAACACACACACACACACACACACACACACATCAGAGAACGACACGACACTAATCTATCACACACACACTCACTCACTCACACACACAACACACACACACACACACACACACATCAGAGAACGACACGACACTAATCTATCACATACACACTCACTCACTCACACACACAACACACACACACACATCAGAGAACGACACGACACTAATCTATCACACACACACTCACTCACTCACACACACACTCACTCACTCACACACACACACACACACACACACACACATCAGAGAACGACACGACACTAGTCTATCACACACACACTCACTCACTCACACACACACTCACTCACTCACACACACACACACACACACACACACACACACACACATCAGAGAACGACACGACACTAATCTATCACACACACACTCACTCACTCACACACACACTCACTCACTCACTCACACACACACACACACACACACACACACACACACATCAGAGAACGACACGACACTAATCTATCACACACACACTCACTCACTCACACACACAACACACACTTCTTCTTCTCTTATGCTGTCCATCGATTTCGAAGATGACGTCACTTCTAGGATGCATTATTGGAGTGTTGGTGCAACCGCTGCTGACGGCGGTGCCATTGAAGGTGACTGTGAAGCCCAATCCGAGAGCCACATGT
>JARWKJ010000018.1:327500-340000 GCA_029959095.1 Rhinichthys osculus | reverse complement strand
TCAGTAGAGCGTGACGAGTGTGTGTGTGTCAGTAGAGCGTGACGAGTGTGTGTGTGTCAGTAGAGCGTGACGAGTGTGTGTGAGTGTGTCAGTAGAGCGTGACGAGTGTGTGTGTGTCAGTAGAGCGTGACGAGTGTGTGTGTGTCAGTAGAGCGTGACGAGTGTGTGTGTGTCAGTAGAGCGTGACGAGTGTGTGTGTGTCAGTAGAGCGTGACGAGTGTGTGAGTGTGTCAGTAGAGCGTGACGAGTGTGTGTGTGTCAGTAGAGCGCGACGAGTGTGTGTGTGTCAGTAGAGCGTGACGAGTGTGTGAGTGTGTCAGTAGAGCGTGACGAGTGTGTGTGTGTCAGTAGAGCGTGACGAGTGTGTGAGTGTGTGTGTGTGTGTGTTGCAGGAAGACTCTGCTGGATGCTCATCTCTGCATGGATCAGTACCAGCGTCTCTTCAGCTCCTCCAGACGGGCCGGACTCCAGCGCGACACACTCGTCACAGCAGACGGCACACACGTCATCGTGGCCTGCAGGAATCAGGTGTGTGTGTGTTTCTGTCGTGTTACACCTGTGTTTGTTTGCTGAGATGACAGTCAAGAAAAGGCCATAGTTGGTCCTGATTCTCTGAAGGACATCAGTCGCCTTCATCCGATCCAGTTAATCACGGTCCACCCGAGAGAGGCTCTTAAATTAGCAGCAGTCCATCGACACACACTCTTCCGCATCACAGAGACTCCCTCTCTGCAGACGTCCAGCTGGGCGAGCGAGCGCTGCGGGCCTGAGGGTCGTTTACCTGGAAATGAGTCCCTAATGAGGTCCGGTCGGAAAACTCAATAACCCAATCAGAGAAGTGGAGCCGCGGGGAGCCGCTGTGTGTGTCCGCCACGCTGAGATCACGACTGCACTAGACCAGCAGTTTCACTGAACAAACAATAAAACTGTGCTAGTTAGTCAACATGACATCCAATAAAACACAATGCTAACTGTACTGTAATTAGCATATAGGGATCAGCATCAGTCCTTCTCCAGAGAAGTGCAGGATAAACCCGTGTCTCGTTCCTGTTCTCAGTTCTTCGTGCTGAACCTGACAGAAGGGTCCTGTGGGCTGAACGAGGCTGATGTTCAGGCTCAGCTGCAGTGGATCTACGCGCAGACGCAGACGCGAGCGCAGACGCAGCCGGCCGTGGGACTGCTGACCGCCGACGGACGGGCGGATTGGGCTTCAGCCAGAGAACAGCTGCTCAAAGGTAAAGGTCCAGCGCAACACTGCATGAGCCGCTAGTGCGTGCCAGGCCAGCCGCGTTTCCACTGTCCCTCGGGGGCTTGATCGGCCTCGTCGGGCTTCCTCAGGGCCAACGGCCAGGGGTTTATGGACCACCGAACCCCTTGGTCCAAAGCGGGCCGGATCGGGCTTGAGGAGTGGTTATGAACAGAGGAGTTTTCCCGAGTCGGGAGACGGTAGCGCCGGGTGATCCCATAACAGCTAACATCAGCATTAAAGACTTTTGAAATCATTTATCTCAACTCACTTTCATGTTTGAATACCTTCTGTTTGTGGGTTCTGATCACTGTATAAGGCAGAAATATTTATACAGCGATGCAAAAGACTATGCGTGCTAACCATTACCATATAAACATGGTAAATATGACTGCTTGAAGAAATCAGACAAATCATATAGACTATCACAATCATGTTTTTATTTTATCTGTCAGTACGTCTCGTCTCTTTATACCGGACTGTCAGATCATATTTAGCTCCGCATATGTCATAAAATAAAGCAACTCCGGTTTTTCGAGAGCTTCCTCTGTTTCTCTGACTGAAAATGCAACTGTATTATTTGGGAGATACTATAGTGCTAAAGCTCCTCAGGTCGTATTTTTGGAGGCATATTTGTAGAAATTATCATTCTTTCTAAATGTGATGTAAACATATGTCCTGAAGCTGTGACTACAAATAAACAGAAACGGACGTGACTGAATAAGTAGGTAAGTGTGGCCTTTTTTCTTTTGTCAAATAACTGTAAACCACTTTATTTCTGTGTGACTAATGTCCAATCTTGACACAAATTAATTCATTATGGTCAATGTATCACTTTTTATTGTAAACCTGTGGTAAAACATCGATGCTTGGGTTTTAAATCTTAAGTAAGCTACAAAAATGTCAGCAAACGGTTGCTTTTATCATGTTCGTTTTGCGAACTCGCGAGTTTTCAGTGATTTCTTTCTGATTAGTTTTCTAAAAAAAACTTCCATTAGTGGGCGAAATGATGGGTGTGTGTGATGTTCCAGAGAGGCGTGTTACGGGTGTGTTTTAGTGAAGCGCCGCAGAGCTTCAGGCCCGACGGTGGAAACGCAGCAGGTTTTGGGCTCGGCGCTCCAGACCCGAGGCTTTTAGCCCCGCCGCGCGTTTAAAGCCCGCTCGCACCGGCCCCACAGTGGAAACACGGCTATGGACATGGTGGTAATAGCTAGAAACACAGTAATCTCTCAGGTTACTTTCATTGCTTTTGCCAAATTTCACAGCTAACTAGAAGGTGAAATCCAGTTTCCCATGATCCTATGCATGACAGACAAGCATTTCAATTTGTGTAAAATCTGACACACAGACAGAGTTGGGTATAACGCGTTACAAAGTAACATTACTTTGTAACGTTACGTTACATTTCGTGATAACGCAGTAATGTAACTCATTACATTTAAAATGTATGTATTTTGATTACAGTTACTAATGTCAATAAAATTAAGTTACTTACGTTACAAATGTATTGTTAAGAAAAAATATTAAGTAAAATACATTTCTAATCACGTTTGGCGCGGCTGCGTCAGGTAATGAGCATGCGCTTTAATGAATTACCGGAGAACGCGGCTGCTAAAATGGACGCAGACGTCTACGGGGGGGCGGGGACGGGGTAGCTTTCTTATAACGTAAAGAAAGCTAGCCGCGGTCCTTCTCTACAGATGCAGCTATCTCGTCGTCATTAAAGGCGGAAGCGGCGGCGCGCGGCGGCCGTTGTCCGTCAGTGAGCGACTCGAGTGAAGCTGGTGAAGCTGGCAGGCGCACCGGCGAGCTTTAACGGGCTGGAGAAGGCTCGGGGACCCGCTGAGTACGGCGCTTTAACGGCGCGGCACTACAGCGGGCTGGCCCGTTTCCCTGACGACTCGTGGGCAGAAGGGGGGGAGGTCCACACATAGACATAATAGTCTATGGGTACACAGAGCTCGCCCAATTAAATTACGGAAAGAACTGAGTTTCACTTTGTAGTGTATTTTAATATGTTTTCAAAGTAACTTGAAAGTAAAGTAATTAGTAATCAGATTACTTTTTACATGCAGTAATCAGTAATGTAATCAAATTACAATTTTAAAGTAGTAATTGGTAATTTGTAGTGGATTACTTTTTTTGAGTAACTTACCCAACTCTGCACACAGATCCAGTGAACCGAGAGTCAGTGGAGCTGATGGAGAGCTGCATGTGTGTCGTGTGCCTGGATGATCCCGCGGGACTCGATCCCAGCGACGCCAACAGAGCTTCACTGATGCTGCACGGCGGAGGACAGGAGAAGAACGGGGCGAACCGCTGGTACGACAAACCACTGCAGGTACAACTATCACAGAGAGGACTCTACAGCTGCTGGTGTTTCAGGCACTCTGGTCTATCAGTCAAGTGAACATTACTTTAAATGTACTCATTTAAAGTAATATAATCGTTTGTTTTTAGCCGGGCTTCTGTCAAACACAGCACATCTAGGTTATAGTCGGTAATCATATAATGAACAATAAGTGCTTTTGAAGAAAGGGATCGAATATTTAGCAAGCAACCCAAGCTTTTTCATTTGTTCATCTGTATTATATCTGTTTTTTATATGTTGAACATCAATTAAATGGGAGTTTTTTGTATTTCCTAATTCGGGGAACAGACACAGTCTCTATATGATGATATCTAGGTGAAAGAGTGATGGGATTTATCTGACCTTGGTGACGTGAGGCCGCTAGCAGACGGTCGGTTTAGCCCGTCTGTCTGCTTCCTGACCTGAGCCCCAGATTGTCATGTTTGAGCTCTAAGACTATGTGCCATATTACTAGAGAGAAGAGCAGCACCAGCCCAGGAGGGATGAATACCAACTCTTTTCAACAGGTCAGGCTTGCCCCAACAACTTTTTCAATTGTCTATGAACCCTATATTATTTTGCGGACACCACTTCGACAGCCAGCCATTGAGTGAGCACAGTCTACTAACTATCTCATCACTCCTGCGAACAGGAAGGGGGCCAGAGCAAATTACTCATACTTGCGAGTTCACACACCTCTTTAATGTTAATTTTAGTGATCTCCGACTGGTGAAGTCAAATATCATTAGTGCCAACGTGAATAATTCTTTAATAACGAATAAAACATTAGCCAGCACTTTTAAATTTGCTTTGATGTCAGGCACTCTGGCTCACGGCAAACATGTGACTATGATGGCTGGTGTCTCTATTTTCACATTCCGGGTAATAGAATCGCCAATAACTAGGGCACATTCAACAGGATTCTCAGTGGGTGTTTCACTGAGTGGGGAGAATCTATTTGTTATGGTAATCGGAACGGAAGAACGGTGTTTTGTCCCGCGACTACAGCATCTCACGGTCACCCAGTTGCCCTGCTGCACGGGCTCTACTACAGCCGGAACCAAACAATGTACAGTGTTCACTAAGCTAGGCGCATCCAAAGCAGTATCTAAAGCCCTTGCACTCTTACTATCCTCGATTAAAGTTTGGATGCGTGTCTCTAGTTCTGAAATCTTCTCCGTCAGCCTGACTATCTCCCTGCATTTATCACATGTAAAGCCCTCGGCGCTGACAGAGAAGGCTATACTACACATGTGACATGAAGTGCAAGTGACAATAATAGGAGAAGACATGACTCACCGTGTTTGTTGACTGATCCTACTCAACACAGTTGTTTGATGGACTCGAAAAGGCACGAGCGTGTGAGAAAAAAAGACGGCAAACAGGCTATTAACAGGCTAGCGGAAGGCTAGCGCATTTTGCGAGCGATAGTGATTTAGATTAAAGCTAGCGAAGTCAGATCAATGTGACAGACAAAAGTAGATAATATCAGATATCTGGTTGATGAGTACGATATATTTAGCGACGATATATTTAACAACAAGGAATGATAGTAAATAGAGATTCAAAACGGAAAGCTATACGGAGCTTACAGACACAAACCACACGGCAGCAAGACAGCACTGGTCAGTCAAATGTTCAAACACTGCGACTCAAGAGTCTGTGTGCTGGAAGAGCCACAACTTTGGCTTCTTTTTCAGTTGTGTTTGTTTGTTGACACACTTCCTCTCCAAAAGCTGCATGAACACCAATAGACCTGAGAAATGGAAGCATTGAGAATGTTATGGAAGTGTGTGTGTGTGTGTGTGTGTTTTGTTTCAGTTCGTGATTGGTGCTGATGGTGTGTGTGGGGTGGTGTGTGAGCACTCGCCGCTCGAGGGCATCGTTCTGGTGCAGTGCACTGAACACGTCCTGAAACACATGTACGTCATCAACACCAGATCATTACTAACTCAAAATCTGTCTGTAACTCAAGGAGGAAGTTGAGAAGTTAGAGAAGATTCTCTTTTGACTTTCTTCTCAGAGGTATATATAATAATTATGTTTAAAACATGTTTCAGCCAGGTGATGCAACAATAACTTAAATGAATTAACTTACCAATGAAAGGTTATGAATGAACTCTCCCTACCTTCCCTGCAGACGGAGCAGCTCCTTTAAGCCGGTCTCTGGTCGGAGTGCGTCTGAACTTCCTCATCCACGCAGATTAGTGTGGAAATGTTCTGCTGGGATCCAGAGTGCGCTGGCCTCCGCCGCTGATCACCTGCAGAGGTGAGGAAAACACACCACACCTGTGGAAGGAGACTATCACAGACTCAAGCAGTTTATATTATCTCAGGCATCAGCACTGGTTTGATTGACACTCTTCATTCCTCCTGTAGACTTGTGAGGAATCTGGACATGAATGTTTTCACATTCACTGCTCATGGGAAGGAGTGGATCAAGCAGCAGAAGATGAGTCCCGACGCGTACATTCAGCTGGCTCTACAGCTGGCCTTCTACAGGTACAGACGCTCCTGTTTACCTCTCTCTGCTGGACTGTCCCGACCTCGTCTCGCTGTGCGTGTGTGTGTGTGCAGATCTCACAGCCGACTTCATCTCACTGTGTGTGTGTGTGTGTGTATGTGCAGATCTCAAAGAAGACCTGATCTCACTGTGTGTGTGTGTGTGCAGATCTCACAAAAGACCTCATCTCGCTGTGTGTGTGTGCAGATCTCACAGAAGCCCTTATCTCACTGTGTGTGTGTGTGTGTGTGTGTGTGAGTGTGCAGATCTCACAGAAGACTTCATCTTGCTGTGTGTGTGTGTGTGTGTGTGTGTGTGTGTGTGTGCAGATCTCACAGAAGACTTCATCTTGCTGTGTGTGTGTGTGTGTGTGTGTGTGTGTGTGTGTGCAGATCTCACAGAAGACCCGTCTCCACCTACGAGAGCGCTTCTCTCCGCCGCTTCCGCCAGGGACGCGTGGACAACATCCGCTCGGCGACTCCCGAGGCACTGGCGTTCGCCAAGGCAATGACAGATGGCAGAACATCCACTCAGGTCACACACATTTACTTTTGTTACATGATCGTCTCTCCTTTACTTTCTGCCATAAACAGAACAATATCTGGGATTAAACTCACACTTTCATTCCAGGACACCGAGAAGATGGAGAAACTGCGAGCAGCTGTAGAAGCTCAGACACAAATCACAGCTCTGGTGAGTTACTACTTGAGTTACTTATTTGCTTAATATTTTGATGTAAATATAAAAGTAAAGTGTATTGTGATGCCGTAAGTGGCGTTTGCTCGCCCGCAGGT
Source organism: Rhinichthys osculus (assembly GCA_029959095.1). NCBI lineage: Eukaryota > Metazoa > Chordata > Actinopteri > Cypriniformes > Leuciscidae > Rhinichthys > Rhinichthys osculus. Next base: position 333,107 of record JARWKJ010000018.1, on the reverse strand, counting down.
CGTCGCAGGGATGGGGACGGACAATCACTTATTAGGACTACGAGAAATGGCCAAAGAGATGAAAATGGAGACGCCAGACATTTTCTCTGATGAAACGTACCACATCAGTAACCATTTCATCCTGTCAACCAGTCAGGTAGGAGAAGAAAACTATATAAGCACAACACAATACAACTTTATTGTCGCCCGTAATTGAAACAGTCTTTGTCCTCTAACAGTCCCATACGAACAAAACATATTTGATGTGAGACTGAGCCACTGACTGATCAGAATCAAGAGTTTCAGGTGTTTTCACAGGGCTGCTTTGCTCTTTAACCACAATTGCATCATTCCACATTATTTAAGAATATTTTAGAAATCTTCCCCATTATATAGAATTATTTATAAGTCATTTCTGCAAATGAAACTATAGCTGAGAAGCAGAGATCTCTGGGGGCTTGAGAAATGCTGTAATATACATTGCATCCGGAAAGTATTCACAGCGCTTCACTTTTTGCACATTTTGTTATGTTACAGCCTTACTCCTCATTCTTCTTTGCAGAACCTCTCAAGCTCCATCAGGTTGGATGGGGAGCTTCAGTGCACAGCCATTTTCAGATCTCTCCAGAGATGTTCAATCGGGTTCGAGTCTGGGCTCTGGTGGGCCACTCAAGGACATTCACAGAGTTGTCCTGGAGCCACTGCTCTGTTATCTTGGCTGTGTGCTGAGGGTCGTTGTGCTGTTGGAAGATGAACCGTCGCCCCAGTCTGAGATCCAGAGCAGGTTTTCATCAAGAGTGTCTCTGTACATTCGTCTTTCCCTCGATCCTGTTTGCCTCGACCCTGACGAGTCTCCCAGTTCCTCATCTTTCCCTCGATCCTGACGAGTCTCCCAGTTCCTCATCTTTCCCTCGACCCTGACGAGTCTCCCAGTTCCTCATCTTTCCCTCGATCCTGACGAGTCTCCCAGTTCCTCATCTTTCCCTCGATCCTGACGAGTCTCCCAGTACCTCATCTTTCCCTCGATCCTAAAGAGTCTCCCAGTTCCTCATCTTTCCCTCGATCCTGACGAGTCTCCCAGTTCCTCATCTTTTCCTCGATCCTGACGAGTCTCCCAGTTCCTCATCTTTCCCTCGACCGTGACGAGTCTCCCAGTTCCTCATCTTTCCCTCGACACTGACGAGTCTCCCAGTTCCTCATCTTTCCCTCGATCCTGACGAGTCTCCCAGTTCCTCATCTTTCCCTGGATCCTGACGAGTCTCCCAGTTCCTCATCTTTCCCTCGACCGTGACGAGTCTCCCAGTTCCTCATCTTTCCCTCGACACTGACGAGTCTCCCAGTTCCTCATCTTTCCCTCGATCCTGACGAGTCTCCCAGTACCTCATCTTTCCCTGGATCCTGACGAGTCTCCCAGTTCCTCATCTTTCCCTGGATCCTGACGAGTCTCCCAGTTCCTCATCTTTCCCTCGATCCTGACGAGTCTCCCAGTTCCTCATCTTTCCCTCGATCCTGACGAGTCTCCCAGTTCCTCATCTTTTCCTCGATCCTGACGAGTCTCCCAGTTCCTAATCTTTCCCTCGACCCTGACGAGTCTCCCAGTTCCTCATCTTTCCCTCGACACTGACGAGTCTCCCAGTTCCTCATCTTTCCCTCGATCCTGACGAGTCTCCCAGTACCTCATCTTTCCCTGGATCCTGACGAGTCTCCCAGTTCCTCATCTTTCCCTCGATCCTGACGAGTCTCCCAGTACCTCATCTTTCCCTGGATCCTGACGAGTCTCCCAGTTCCTCATCTTTCCCTCGATCCTGACGAGTCTCCCAGTACCTCATCTTTCCCTGGATCCTGACGAGTCTCCCAGTTCCTCATCTTTCCCTCGATCCTGACGAGTCTCCCAGTTCCTCATCTTTCCCTCGACCCTGACGAGTCTCCCAGTTCCTCATCTTTCCCTGGATCCTGACGAGTCTCCCAGTACCTCATCTTTCCCTCGATCCTGACGAGTTTCCCAGTTCCTCATCTTTCCCTCGATCCTGACGAGTCTCCCAGTTCCTCATCTTTCCCTCGATCCTGACGAGTCTCCCAGTACCTCATCTTTCCCTGGATCCTGACGAGTCTCCCAGTTCCTCATCTTTCCCTCGATCCTGACGAGTCTCCCAGTTCCTCATCTTTCCCTCGACCCTGACGAGTCTCCCAGTTCCTCATCTTTCCCTGGATCCTGACGAGTCTCCCAGTTCCTCATCTTTCCCTCGATCCTGACGAGTCTCCCAGTTCCTCATCTTTCCCTCGATCCTGACGAGTCTCCCAGTTCCTCATCTTTCCCTCGATCCTGACGAGTCTCCCAGTACCTCATCTTTCCCTCGATCCTAAAGAGTCTCCCAGTTCCTCATCTTTCCCTCGATCCTGACGAGTCTCCCAGTTCCTCATCTTTCCCTCGATCCTGACGAGTCTCCCAGTTCCTCATCTTTCCCTCGATCCTGACGAGTCTCCCAGTTCCTCATCTTTTCCTCGATCCTGACGAGTCTCCCAGTTCCTCATCTTTCCCTCGACCCTGACGAGTCTCCCAGTTCCTCATCTTTCCCTCGACACTGACGAGTCTCCCAGTTCCTCATCTTTCCCTCGATCCTGACGAGTCTCCCAGTACCTCATCTTTCCCTGGATCCTGACGAGTCTCCCAGTTCCTCATCTTTCCCTCGACCCTGACGAGTCTCCCAGTTCCTCATCTTTCCCTCGATCCTGACGAGTCTCCCAGTTCCTCATCTTTCCCTCGACCCTGACGAGTCTCCCAGTTCCTCATCTTTCCCTGGATCCTGACGAGTCTCCCAGTACCTCATCTTTCCCTCGATCCTGACGAGTTTCCCAGTTCCTCATCTTTCCCTCGATCCTGACGAGTCTCCCAGTTCCTCATCTTTCCCTCGATCCTGACGAGTCTCCCAGTACCTCATCTTTCCCTGGATCCTGACGAGTCTCCCAGTTCCTCATCTTTCCCTCGATCCTGACGAGTCTCCCAGTTCCTCATCTTTCCCTCGACCCTGACGAGTCTCCCAGTTCCTCATCTTTCCCTGGATCCTGACGAGTCTCCCAGTTCCTCATCTTTCCCTCGATCCTGACGAGTCTCCCAGTTCCTCATCTTTCCCTCGATCCTGACGAGTCTCCCAGTACCTCATCTTTCCCTCAACCCTGACGAGTCTCCCAGTTCCTCATCTTCCCTGTTAAACACCCCCACAGCTGATGCTGCTTCACTGTAGGGATGGTATTGTCCAGGTGATGAGCGGTGCCTGCTTTCCTCCAGACATGACGCTTGCCATTCAGGCCAAAGAGTTCAATCTTTGTTTCATCAGACCAGAGAATGTTGTTTCTCATGATCTGAGAGTCCTTCAGGTGCCTTTTGGCAAACTCCAGGCGGGCTGTCATGTGCCTTTTACTGAAGAGTGGCTTCCGTCTGATTGGCAGAGTTCTGCAGAGATGGTGGTTCTTCTGGAAGGTTCTCAGGCCTGATTGGTGGAGATCTGCAGAGATGGTGGTTCTTCTGGAAGGTTCTCCTCTCTCCACAGTGAAACGCTGGATCTCTGTCAGAGTGACCATCGGGTTCTTGGTCTCTTCCCTGACTGAGGCCCTTGACAACAGACAATTCCTTGGACTTCATGGCTTGGTTTGTACTCTGACATGCACTGTTAACTGTGGGACCTTATATAGACAGGTGAGTGCCTTTCCAATGTCTAATCAACTGAGTTTACCACAGGTGGACTCCAATCCAGTTGTAGAAGCATCTCAAGGATGATCAGTGTAAACCGGATGAACCTGAGCTCAAATTTGAGTGTCATGGCAAAGGCTGTGAATACTTATGTACATGTGATTTTTTCGTTTTTTATTTTCAATAAATTTGCAAAGATTTCAAACAAACTTCTTTCACGTTGTCATTATGGGGTATTGTTTGTAGAATTTTGAGGAAAATAATGAATTTACTCCATTTTGGAATAAGGCTGTAACATAACAAAATGTGGAAAAAGTGAAGCGCTGTGAATACTCTCCGGATGCACTGTATACAGTGTATATATACAGGTCCTTCTCAAAAAATGATTATATTGTGATAAAGTTCATTATTTTCCATAATGTAATGATAAAATTAAACTTTCATATATTTTAGATTCATTGCACACCAACTGAAATATTTCAGGTCTTTTATTGTTTTAATACTGATGATTTTGGCATACAGCTCTTGAAAACCCCAAATTCCTGTCTCAAAAAATTAGCATATCATGAAAAGGTTCTCTAAACAAGCTATTAACCTAATCATCTGAATCAACTAATTAACTCTAAACACCTGCAAAAGATTCCTGAGGCTTTTAAAAACTCCCAGCCTGTTTCATTACTCAAAACCGCAATCATGGGTAAGACTGGCGACCTGACTGCTGTCCAGAAGACCATCATTGACACCCTCAAGCAAGAGGGTAAGACAGAAAGAAATTTCTGAACAAATAGGCTGTTCCCAGAGTGCTGTATCAAGGCACCTCAGTGGGAAGTCTGTGGGAAGGAAAAAGTGTGGCAAAAAACGCTGCACAACGAGAAGAGGTGACCGAACCCTGAGGAAGATTGTGGAGAAGGACAGATTCCAGACCTTGGGGGACCTGCGGAAGCAGTGGACTGAGTCTGGAGTAGAAACATCCAGAGCCACCGTGCACAGGCGTGTGCAGGACATGGGCTACAGGTGCCGCATTCCCCAGGTCAAGCCACTTTTGAACCAGAAACAGCGGCAGAAGCGCCTGACCTGGGCTACAGAGAAGCAGCACTGGACTGTTGCTCAGTTTTGCATGTCATTTGGAAATCAAGGTGCCAGAGTCTGGAGGAAGACTGGGGAGAAGGAAATGCCAAAATGCCTGAAGTCCAGTGTCAAGTACCCACAGTCAGTGATGGTCTGGGGTGCCATGTCAGCTGCTGGTGTTGGTGCACTGTGTTTTATCAAGGGCAGGGTCAATGCAGCTAGCTATCAGGAGATTTTGGAGCACTTCATGCTTCCATCTGCTGAAAAGCTAAATGGTAAATGGTTTACTGACCATGGTATTACTGTGCTCAAATGGCCTGCCAACTCTCCTGACCTGAACCCCATAGAGAATCTGTGGGATATTGTGAAGAGAAAGTTGAGAGACGCAAGACCCAACACTCTGGATGAGCTTAAGGCCGCTATCGAAGCATCCTGGGCCTCCATAACACCTCAGCAGTGCCACAGGCTGATTACCTCCATGCCACGCCGCATTGAAGCAGTCATTTCTGCAAAAGGATTCCCGACCAAGTATTGACTATTGAGTGCATAACTGAACATAATTATTTGAAAGTTGACTTTTTTTTGTATTAAAAACACTTCTTTTATTGGTCGGATGAAATATGCTAATTTTTTGAGACAGGAATTTTGGGTTTTCATGAGCTGTATGCCAAAATCATCAGTATTAAAACAATAAAAGACCTGAAATATTTCAGTTGGTGTGCAATGAATCTAAAATATATGAAAGTTTAATTTTTAACATTACATTATGGAAAATAATGAACTTTATCACAATATGCTAATTTTTTGAGAAGGACCTGTATATGTGTGTGTGTGATGTATGATGTTTGTCCTTCCAGGTTCCCACGACAGAG
>JARWKJ010000018.1:287500-322500 GCA_029959095.1 Rhinichthys osculus | reverse complement strand
AGTCGTCTTTATATGACTTTATATCTCTGCATCCACTGCACGGATGAACACTACACTGGAGTAAAGATACACTCGATTCCCCGTCAGTAAACAGCCTCACTCGGGTCAGGCGGTCCACGGGTCCCCACACCGGAGATCTGCAGGAGGACAGACACAGACTGGAGGCGAAACCAGGATATCTGCTGATTTTTAGATCAATAAGCAATTTAGTTTGATCCAGGACAGGTTTCGTGTCTGCCTGATTTATGAGTCTCGCCTGCAGATGTTCTGATGATGTTGAACACAGTCCTGTAATGATGAACATGTACAGGAATATTCCCGGTTCCCAGCAGAAAGCGGCGCTACAGTGAGACTCTTACCACGCAATCTGACAACAATAACAAACTGGACGACAGCATTCGAGTATCTGACAGCAGACGAACGATTATTACCGGATCTCAACCATAGACTGTAAAAAATATGGACGAAGCGTCTGTGACGTCACCCATAGACTTTCTGAAGAAGGGTTTTGAGGCTGTTTATGGGGGGTATGGGCGGTGCCATCTTGGAAAATCTTACGATATTTCAAATACAAATGTTCAGAAAGGATACAGAGGTGGATGATGTGTTGTGTCAGATCATGGCCGAGACGTCAAATTTCAGGAATTCCACTCGACGCAGCCCGTTATCAGCTGTCAATCACGCGCTTATTTGTCATACATTTTATATCTAAATACGATCTAAACTACGAGTTAGAAAAAAATTCACCCCCCTCACAGTTGTCAGGCACTCGGGACCTATCCAAAAATACAATAAAAGTCCATGGGACCAACATGTAAACATATAAATGTATGCTGTGAAAACGGACATTTTAACATGCGTTCTATGGAGATTTGCTCCCTTCTGGGACCTCCCTCTAGCGGATTTTCCATGTATTGCAGTTTTTCGCACTTCCGGGTAGGCTTCATTTTTCAGATTAGAATGTTGCCGCTTGATCTCAACGTTCACAGGCTTCCAGTGTTTCTTTAAGAATGAATCGGTTCTGTTTCCCAACAGTGAGACAGATCGTCTCTGCACAGCAAAGGGGACTAAAGAGGACATTATATAAATCACAGGTTCAGGCGGTTGACACGATCTGTGTGTGCATGATCTGATTCTGCACCCGGATTCCCTTAGATAATGCTTTCCATTTTTTGACTTTGACTAGATTTCAGAGGAAAGCCTGTCTCTGCTCTAGACCAACTCACAGATCTAGCTCGAGGAATCGAAGCCGTTTTGTGCGGTTAACATCTTCCAGCCGATCCGAGCCCGTAGAGAAGGTCATGCTCTCTCGCACTGAAGGAAGGCTCGCTCGTCCGGAGCGTCCTCTGGTCCCTCATCGGGACAGGAACGGGGCGTCGCGTGTTGGCTCTCAGACACTGAAGGAACATCTCTGAGGTTTGCTGCGTTAGACTGAACTGGGAAGGGTCACAGCTGTTGCCCTGTTAGTTTCACTGATATATTGCTCTCCTCATTTGTAAGTCGCTTTGGATAAAAGTGTCTGCTAAATGATTAAATGTAAAAAATGTACATGTCCTGACCAGGTGAAAACACAAGAGTCGTACTGCTGGGAAATTGATCAGATAAAATGGAGTTATTCTTTTCCCTTTAAAGAATCTAATGAAGCAGATCTGCGTCTATTTTCAGCTGTTTGACCTGAAGACACTCTTGTGCTCAGACTCACATTTGCACTTCAAATGCAGCAGAAACTGAATTAATGCAAAATGAAAAAATGAAATCGGGTGTTTCTGCCCTTCGGGAAACAGAATTCCCAGAGTCTCTCCGATCCATTCGAAAATCCCTCTCTCTATTTGTCTGATGAAAGGAAATGAATGTATGTTGTCCCGAGGCCTTCAGAATAAGAAGAAAAACATGATTATTAGTAAAGATATGAGAGAGGAATCACTTCTTAAACGATGCACAATAATTCATGACACTCGAAGGCTTGATGTCAGTCACTGGATCCAAACAGCAGAGACGCTCGTCTGAAAACACACAACAAATACGCCACAAGTGCCATGAGAGAAACATGTATTTGCATGTGACCATGACTTCAACACCGTATCACATGGACTGTCATCTCTTTGGTATTCTGTGAAGTATGCTGGCTCCAATCATCACCTGATGGACGAAAGCTGTTTGTCTGCAGATATTGTGCAGGAACGGGTCCTGAAGCGAGGAGCGGGTCCAGTGTGTGACAGCTCTGTGACGAGCCAAGGCTTTAAGACCCTGGAGCTCCTGCTGACAGACAGGGCCTGAGTGCGGAGCTGCACCGTGAGGCCCGCGGGAGACAGCTGGTTTGGGCGGGGGGAGTTGGGGTCTCTCAACACGTCTCTATTACCCACAATGCCTTTTTACACTGCTGTTACACTCACTACCTCACAAGAACTGTGTCTCGTTTTCACATTTCCCCCAGCAGATGTGTGTAGATTTCATCAAACTCCTCTTTAACATGATCAAGGACCAAAACCCCACAAAATGCACAAACAGCTGCTGTGGAGGCTTTGAACTCAGAGCCAGAGAAACTCGAGCATGTTTTCCCTTCTCCGGAGACGCTGCTGACAGACGTGTGGAAATAAAGCAGATGTTAGAAACCACAAACAACCACAAACACACTGCAGGTAAATACAGTGTCACTCCTCTTCTGTGAAAGTGGTGTCACTCCTCTTCTGTGAATGCGGTGTCACTCCTCTTTTGGTGTCACTCCTCTTCTGTGAATGCGGTGTCACTCCTCTTCTGTGAAAGTGTGTCACTCCTCTTCTGTAAATGCGGTGTCACTCTTCTGTGAATGCGGTGTCACTCCTCTTCTGTGAATGCGGTGTCACTCCTCTTCTGTGAATGCGGTGTCACTCCTCTTCTGTGAAAGTGGTGTCACTCCTCTTCTGTGAATGCGATATCACTCTTCTGTGAATGCAGTGTCACTCCTCTTCTGTGAATGCGGTGTCACTCTTCTGTGAATGCGGTGTCACTCTTCTGTGAATGCGGTGTCACTCTTCTGTGAATGCGGTGTCACTCCTCTTCTGTGAATGCGGTGTCACTCCTCTTCTGTGAAAGTGGTGTCACTCCTCTTCTGTGAATGTGGTGTCACTCCTCTTCTGTGAAAGTGGTGTCACTCCTCTTCTGTGAATGTGGTATCACTCTTCTGTGGATGCAGTGTCACTCCTCTTCTGTGAAAGTGGTGTCACTCCTCTTCTGTGAATGCGGTATCACTCTTCTGTGAATGCGGTGTCACTTCTCTTCTGTGAATGCGGTGTCACTCCTCTTCTGTGAATGCGGTGTCACTCCTCTTCTGTGAATGCGGTGTCACTCCTCTTCTGTGAATGTGGTATCACTCTTCTGTGGATGCAGTGTCACTCCTCTTCTGTGAATGCGGTATCACTCTTCTGTAGGGGTGGCACGGTTCACAAAACCCACGGTTCGGTTTGTATCACGGTTTTAGGGTCACGGTTTTCGGTTCTGTATGGTTCTTGTTGTTATTTTTTCTTTTAATCTTTAACACTCCAGAAATGTACTTCAGCATATGATATATAGCTTAATTATCCACAATTTAGGATACAGTATTAAAAAAAAATGTTATATGATGCAATCATGCACAAACTGAATTTGACTTGACTTTAAGCACATTATTGGGACCATCTCCGAGGAAAGCTAGGTGAGATTTTGATACAGCAAGACAGAAGACATTGATGACATGCTTTTCGTTTATTTGGCAAAAAAAGGAGAATGTGTATCACTATCTCTACAGGAACTTATGTGCATTTTTAGCACACAAAGATTAAAATTAACTTGCATTTATCAAACCGCCAACTTAAGTGTAGCTCTTACAAAAATGTTATCTTTTAAAAGAAAAAGAGAGGAAGTCTTAAAACTCTGTCTTTTAAATAAGTCAAAATACATGAAACATAATTGCTATAATTAGGCTATAGCAATAGCAAAGGCCATAATCATAAAGTGAAACATAAGTTCAACCTCAACACAAAAACAGTATCAACAATGCTTCTATTCCCTGAGAGTGAGGATACATTTTTTTCACTTGAAATTAAAGTGCAGTATTTGGAAACATATGTCTGGAGTTCTTATCTAAACTTAAAGTGCCACTGTAGCTGCTATATATTTAAATAACATAACATGAAATCCAAAATGTTCCCACACACCGGACTTATACGACGCTGGCGCATCCTCCAACTCCGGTTAGCCTTCCTTATCTCTCCCGCGTGCCGTGACCTCCAGCACCCCATACTCCACCTTTACTGGCGTGTTGGACTTGAACCGGCGCTGCACAGAGGATCGGTTTATGACATCAAAGAACCGCGAGAGTGATTGAAAAGCATACGGAGCCGTCGCTCTCGCGGTACTTTGATGTCATTCACCGATCGCTCTGTGCAGCACCGGGTTCACAAGCCTCATTTGTATGTCCACACACACACACGTCTTATTTCACGTGAAAAAAAGGAAAAACACGTCTGAGCCTGAGGTCACATACGGGCACGAGGCTGCATTGCGCATGCGTCGAACCGTGAGACGCACACACGCTCCGAACCGAGACAAGCGAACCGAACGGTTCGGAAGTTTTTTCATGTACTGTGCCACCCCTACTCTTCTGTGAATGCGGTGTCACTCCTCTTCTGGTGTCACTCCTCTTCTGTGAATGCGGTGTCACTCCTCTTCTGTGAAAGTGGTGTCACTCCTCTTCTGTGAATGCGGTATCACTCTTCTGTGGATGCAGTGTCACTCCTCTTCTGTGAATGCGGTGTCACTTCTCTTCTGTGAATGCGGTGTCACTCCTCTTCTGTGAATGCGGTGTCACTCCTCTTCTGTGAATACAGTGTCACTCCTCTTCAGTGAATCCTCTTCTGTGAATGCAGTGTCACTCCTCTTCTGTGAATCCTCTTCTGTGAATACAGCGTCACTCCTCTTCTGTTAATGCGGTGTCACTCCTCTTCTGTGTATGCAGTCTCACTCCTCTTCTGTGAAAGTGGTGTCACTCCTATTCTGTGAATGTGGTGTCACTCCTCTTCTGTGAATCCTCTTCTGTGAATGCGGTGTCACTCCTCTTCTGTGAATGCGGTGTCACTTCTCTTCTGTGAAAGTGGTGTCACTCCTATTCTGTGAATGCGGTGTCACTTCTCTTCTGTAAAAGTGGTATCACTCCTCTTCTGTGAATGTGGTGTCACTTCTCTTCTGTGAAAGTGGTGTCACTCCTCTTCTGTGAAAGGGGTGTCACTCATCTTCTGTGAATACGGTGTCACTTCTCTTCTGTGAAAGTGGTATCACTCCTCTTCTGTGAATGCGGTGTCACTTCTGTTCTGTGAAAGTGGTTTCACTCCTCTTCTGTGAAAGGGGTGTCACTCCTCTTCTGTGAATGCGGTGTCACTTCTCTTCTGTGAAAGTGGTATCACTCCTCTTCTGTGAATGTGGTGTCACTTCTCTTCTGTGAAAGTGTTGTTCAACTGCTGTGTTAAACCACTCATCTCCCCGCACACGAAACACACTCATCTCTCCGCACACGAAACACACTCATCTCTCCGCACACGAAACACACTCATCTCTCCGCACACGAAACACACTCATCTCTCCGCACACGAAACACACTCATCTCTCCGCACACGAAACACACTCATCTCTCCGCACACGAAACACACTCATCTCTCCGCACACGATACACACTCATCTCTCCGCACACGATACACACTCATCTCTCCGCACACGAAACACACTCATCTCTCCGCACACGATACACACTCATCTCTCCGCACACGAAACACACTCATCTCTCCGCACACGAAACACACTCATCTCTCCGCACACGATACACACTCATCTTTCCGCACACGAAACACACTTATCTCTCCGCACACGATACACACTCATCTCTCCGCACACGATACACACTCATCTCCCCGCACACGATACACACTCATCTCTCCGCACACGAAACACACTCATCTCTCCGCACACGAAACACACTCATCTCTCCGCACACGATACACACTCATCTCCCCGCACACGATACACACTCATCTCTCCGCACACGATACACACTCATCTCTCCGCACACGATACACACTCATCTCCCCGCACACAATACACACTCATCTCTCCGCACACGATACACACTCATCTCTCCGCACACGATACACACTCATCTCTCCGCACACGAAACACACTCATCTCTCCGCACACGATACACACTCATCTCTCCGCACACGATACACACTCATCTCCCCGCACACGAAACACACTCATCTCTCCGCACACGAAACACACTCATCTCTCCGCACACGATACACACTCATCTCTCCGTACACGAAACACACTCATCTTCCCCCACACGATACACACTCATCTCTCCGTACACGAAACACACTCATCTTCCCCCACACGATACACACTCATCTCTCCGCACACGAAACACACTCATCTCTCCGCACACGAAACACACTCATCTCTCCGCACACGATACACACTCATCTCTCCGCACGCGAAACACACTCATCTCTCCGCACACGAAACACACTTATCTCTCCGCACGCGATACACACTCATCTCTCCGCACACGATACACACTCATCTCTCCGCTCATCTCTCCGCACGCGATACACACTCATCTCTCCGCACACGATACACACTCATCTCTCCGCACACGAAACACACTCATCTCTCCGCACACGATACACACTCATCTCTCCGCACACGATACACACTCATCTCTCCGCACACGATACACACTCATCTCTCCGCACACGATACACACTCATCTCTCCGCACACGAAACACACTCATCTCTCCGCACACGATACACACTCATCTCTCCGCACACGATACACACTCATCTCTCCGCACACGATACACACTCATCTCTCTGCACACGATACACACTCATCTCTCCGCACACGAAACACACTCATCTCTCCGCACACGATACACACTCATCTCTCCGCACACGATACACACTCATCTCTCCGCACACGAAACACACTCATCTCTCCGCACACGAAACACACTCATCTCTCCGCACACGAAACACACTCATCTCTCCGCACACGAAACACACTCATCTCTCCGCACACGATACACACTCATCTCTCCGCACACGAAACACACTCATCTCTCCGCACACGATACACACTCATCTCTCCGCACACGAAACACACTCATCTCTCCGCACACGAAACACACTCATCTCTCCGCACACGAAACACACTCATCTCTCCGCACACGATACACACTCATCTCTCCGCACACGAAACACACTCATCTCTCCGCACACGATACACACTCATCTCTCCGCACACGAATCACACTCGATGAGCTGTTATTCCCGGAGCTGGAGAAACTGCAGGATCCTTCAGCAAGGGTCAAAGCTTCACTGTGGGATTTACAGCAAAAGATCTGATTCATACGCCGTAGAAAGATTGAGATGCAAATCAAACAAACTCAACGTTAAATCTTGAGTTTTATCAGGCATATGATTTTCTATTTTAAAATACTCTTCTTAGTAAGAGCAAGAACGATTCAATTGGTAACGATTTAATCCATCTGTGAGACTGGTTGAGCTTCTGGCGTGTTTGACATTCATACTGACTGTGTGAGCTTCAAAGGTCAAACTCATTCAGGGACACACACCGAGCGCAGATGCGCGTTTGAAATCTGTGCGCTACAAAGCCTGGGTTCTGCCAGCGAGCGGCTCAGTCGATCAAACCCAGCGGGTCCGGCGGCTTTCATCTCTGGACCCGCACACGCAGAAGCACAACACACAGCTGACAAACTATTAAAACAGATTTATTGAGGCTCATTCAGTGATGTCAGAGCTACAGAAAACAATTCAGGAGACATGTCAGAGCTGCTGGGGTCAGGGGGCAGAGCTTCTGGGGTCAGAGTTCAGAGCTTCTGGGGTCAGTCAGGGGTCAGAGCTGCTGGGGTCAGTCAGGGGTCAGAGCTGCTGGGGTCAGAGTTCAGAGCTACTGGGGTCAGTCAGGGGTCAGAGCTACTGGGGTCAGTCAGGGGTCAGAGCTGCTGGGGTCAGTCAGGGGTCAGAGCTGCTGGGGTCAGAGTTCAGAGCTACTGGGGTCAGTCAGGGGTCAGAGCTGCTGGGGTCAGTCAGGGGTCAGATTTCAGAGCTACTGGGGTCATTCAGGGGTCAGAGCTGCTGGGGTCAGTCAGGGGTCAGAGCTGCTGGGGTCAGAGTTCAGAGCTACTGGGGTCATTCAGGGGTCAGAGCTGCTGGGGTCAGTCAGGGGTCAGTGCTTCTGGGGTCAGAGTTCAGAGCTACTGGGGTCATTCAGAGGTCAGAGCTGCTGGGGTCATTCAGAGGTCAGAGCTGCTGGGGTCAGTCAGGGGTCAGAGCTGCTGGGGTCATTCAGAGGTCAGAGCTGCTGGGGTCATTCAGAGGTCAGAGCTGCTGGGGTCATTCAGAGGTCAGAGCTGCTGGGGTCAGGGGTCAGAGCTGCTGGGGTCAGTCAGGGGTCAGAGCTGCTGGGGTCAGAGTTCAGAGCTACTGGGGTCAGTCAGGGGTCAGAGCTACTGGGGTCAGTCAGGGGTCAGAGCTGCTGGGGTCAGTCAGGGGTCAGAGCTGCTGGGGTCAGAGTTCAGAGCTACTGGGGTCAGTCAGGGGTCAGAGCTGCTGGGGTCAGTCAGGGGTCAGAGCTGCTGGGGTCAGATTTCAGAGCTACTGGGGTCATTCAGGGGTCAGAGCTGCTGGGGTCAGTCAGGGGTCAGAGCTGCTGGGGTCAGAGTTCAGAGCTACTGGGGTCATTCAGGGGTCAGAGCTGCTGGGGTCAGGGGTCAGAGCTGCTGGGGTCAGTCAGGGGTCAGTGCTTCTGGGGTCAGAGTTCAGAGCTACTGGGGTCATTCAGAGGTCAGAGCTGCTGGGGTCATTCAGAGGTCAGAGCTGCTGGGGTCAGTCAGGGGTCAGAGCTGCTGGGGTCATTCAGAGGTCAGAGCTGCTGGGGTCATTCAGAGGTCAGAGCTGCTGGGGTCAGTCAGAATTCAGAGCTGCTGGGGTCAGTCAGAGTTCAGAGCTGCTGGGGTCATTTAGATGTCAGAGCTTCTGGGGTCATTCAGAGGTCAGAGCTGCTGGGGTCAGTCAGATGTCAGAGCTGCTGGCGTCAGTCAGGGGTCAGAGGTGCTGGGGTCAGTCAGAGTTCAGAGCTGCTGGGGTCATTCAGATGTCAGAGCTTCTGAGGTCATTCAGATGTCAGAGCTGCTGGGGTCATTCAGATGTCAGAGCTTCTGGGGTCATTCAGAGGTCAGAGCTGCTGGGGTCAGTCAGGGGTCAGAGCTGCTGGGGTCATTCAGATGTCAGAGCTTCTGGGGTCATTCAGAGGTCAGAGCTGCTGGGGTCAGTCAGGGGTCAGAGCTGCTGGGGTCATTCAGAGGTCAGAGCTGCTGGGGTCAGTCAGGGGTCAGAGCTGCTGGGGTGGTCATTCAGAGGTCAGAGCTGCTGGGGTCAGTCAGGGGTCAGAGCTGCTGGGGTCATTCAGATGTCATAGCTGCTGGGGTCAGTCAGAGGTCAGAGATGCTAGGGTCATTCAGAGGTCAGAGCTGCTGGGGTCAGGGGTCAGAGCTGCTGGGGTCAGTCAGGGGTCAGTGCTTCTGGGGTCAGAGTTCAGAGCTACTGGGGTCATTCAGAGGTCAGAGCTGCTGGGGTCATTCAGAGGTCAGAGCTGCTGGGGTCAGTCAGGGGTCAGAGCTGCTGGGGTCATTCAGAGGTCAGAGCTGCTGGGGTCATTCAGAGGTCAGAGCTGCTGGGGTCATTCAGAGGTCAGAGCTGCTGGGGTCAGGGGTCAGAGCTGCTGGGGTCAGTCAGGGGTCAGAGCTGCTGGGGTCAGAGTTCAGAGCTACTGGGGTCAGTCAGGGGTCAGAGCTACTGGGGTCAGTCAGGGGTCAGAGCTGCTGGGGTCAGTCAGGGGTCAGAGCTGCTGGGGTCAGAGTTCAGAGCTACTGGGGTCAGTCAGGGGTCAGAGCTGCTGGGGTCAGTCAGGGGTCAGAGCTGCTGGGGTCAGATTTCAGAGCTACTGGGGTCATTCAGGGGTCAGAGCTGCTGGGGTCAGTCAGGGGTCAGAGCTGCTGGGGTCAGAGTTCAGAGCTACTGGGGTCATTCAGGGGTCAGAGCTGCTGGGGTCAGGGGTCAGAGCTGCTGGGGTCAGTCAGGGGTCAGTGCTTCTGGGGTCAGAGTTCAGAGCTACTGGGGTCATTCAGAGGTCAGAGCTGCTGGGGTCATTCAGAGGTCAGAGCTGCTGGGGTCATTCAGAGGTCAGAGCTGCTGGGGTCATTCAGAGGTCAGAGCTGCTGGGGTCAGTCAGAATTCAGAGCTGCTGGGGTCATTCAGAGGTCAGAGCTGCTGGGGTCAGTCAGGGGTCAGAGCTGCTGGGGTCAGTCAGGGGTCAGAGCTGCTGGGGTCAGTCAGAGTTCAGAGCTGCTGGGGTCATTTAGATGTCAGAGCTGCTGGGGTCAGTCAGAGGTCAGAGCTGCTGGGGTCAGTCAGAATTCAGAGCTGCTGGGGTCAGTCAGAGTTCAGAGCTGCTGGGGTCATTTAGATGTCAGAGCTTCTGGGGTCATTCAGAGGTCAGAGCTGCTGGGGTCAGTCAGATGTCAGAGCTGCTGGCGTCAGTCAGGGGTCAGAGGTGCTGGGGTCAGTCAGAGTTCAGAGCTGCTGGGGTCATTCAGATGTCAGAGCTTCTGGGGTCATTCAGATGTCAGAGCTGCTGGGGTCATTCAGATGTCAGAGCTTCTGGGGTCATTCAGAGGTCAGAGCTGCTGGGGTCAGTCAGGGGTCAGAGCTGCTGGGGTCATTCAGATGTCAGAGCTTCTGGGGTCATTCAGAGGTCAGAGCTGCTGGGGTCAGTCAGGGGTCAGAGCTGCTGGGGTCATTCAGAGGTCAGAGCTGCTGGGGTCAGTCAGGGGTCAGAGCTGCTGGGGTCATTCAGAGGTCAGAGCTGCTGGGGTCAGTCAGGGGTCAGAGCTGCTGGGGTCATTCAGATGTCATAGCTGCTGGGGTCAGTCAGAGGTCAGAGATGCTAGGGTCATTCAGAGGTCAGAGCTGCTGGGGTCAGTCAGATGTCAGAGCTGCTGGGGTCATTCAGATGTCAGAGCTGCTGGGGTCAGTCAGGGGTCAGAGCTGCTGGGGTCAGTCAGAGTTCAGAGCTGCTGGGGTCATTCAGAGGTCAGAGATGCTGGGGTTATTCAGAGTTCAGAGCTACTGGGGTCATTCAGAGGTCAGAGCTGCTGGGGTCATTCAGAGGTCAGAGCTGCTGGGGTCATTCAGAGGTCAGAGATGCTGGGGTCAGTCAGAGTTCAGAGCTACTAGGGTCATTCAGAGGTCAGAGCTGCTGGGGTCAGGGGTCAGAACTGCTGGGGTCAGCGGTCAGGGGTCAGAGATGCTGGGGTCAGAGTTCAGAGCTGCTGGGGTCAGGGGTCAGAGCTGCCGGGATCAGAGTTCAGAGATGCTGGGGTCAGGGGTCAGAACTGCTGGGGTCGGAGGTCAGAGGTGTTCAGAGAGGAAGCTGTAAAGTGTTTCCTGAGGTTTTGCTCTTGATGTTTCCTTAATCACACGCTCATAGTATTTCTGCAACATGTTGAACACGGATCCTGCACAACAGAGGAGGAAAATGACTGATGAAAACCTGCACAAATATGATGTCCAGCATCCGATGCTCTTGTGATCTCAGGTGTGTCTCACCTACGCTGGCGTGACGGTGTGTGAAGTGTGTGTGGATGCGCCGGACGTCTCTGAGCAGATCCACGTCTCCAAACGTGAAGTACATCAAATCACGCTCCGCTTCTGCTGCAGCCATCATCTGAAGAACAGCTACACACACACACACACAGAGAGAGACACACATACACACACACACACACACACACGTTGAGAACAACAGCCGATAGCAATAACAAATATCCCCACACACACTCTTTATCTGAATTCTGAGCGAAGCCACACGGATCTGATGATGTCAGACGCAAGTGTGAATAACAGTGTGAGTTAGAGCCGTTTACTCTCTCGCTAATGAGAAACTGTATGAGGATCAATAGAGGAGAGACAGATGCTCTTCAGTAAAAACGAGAGTTCATTTGTTCCCAATAACACGTGGTGTTAAGGATAGAAACATATAGCTCTTGATTTCAGGCTTTCAGTCGGACCTTTGAGACGAGTGTCTCCTCCAAACGCTCCACATCCCCAGTTTCCCGTCGCAACGGCCGACAGATTCTCTGACTCGACTCCAGGACGAGCGAAACCACAGAAGGCCTGATGGAGACAGAGAGAGAGAGAGAGAGAGAGGAGAGAGAGAGAGAGAGAGAAAGAGAGAGAGAGAGATCATGAGTGACCATCGCTGAACCGGACCGAACCTCAGCTGAGTCTCATTCAGTGAGCAGATCTTCACACTTATATCTGTAAGGATATGTTTTATTATCTGTCCCTCGTGGATCAGGTTTATTGAATGTCTCTGCAACAGATTCATTCACCATTTAAATTTAATGGACAATGCTAACAGCTCTACAATCTCCAATCAATCAATCATTAATGCTTATTTACTCTGTTTGTCCACAACAATGCAAATATGAATTCATCATTAATTAGGTTAGAAAGGAAACGGCAATTATAGTTTCCAGTGAAGTGCAGATGATTAAAGCGACACATCAAACACAGAAACAGACGCCCTGCTGTTCATCCGCTCGCGTTAATAATGCAGGAATAAACCAGACCAGTTTACAGCTGCGAACCGAGTCTCGTCACATGATCAGGGGCTTTATCTCTTATTGCACAGATGATGTGGGATATTTCGTGATTATGATGAGTGATATCGTGTGATTGACCTTGTTGAGTTCTCTGGTCATGTTGTCGGGGAGAAACTGCTGCAGGAAGTTCCTGTAATGCAGGGCGTCGATGGCGACGACCTCCGTGACCCTGCGCTGCCACTCGTCCCTGCGGACACACACACACACGCGCATCAGCGTCTCTGAGAACACACACTCACAGTCAGACGAGTCGCACGTCGGCATCACCTTGGCGTCTGGTCGTCATGGTTACCGTCCCATCGGTAGGTGTGTGAGTATCCCGAGTATCTGCTGAACTGCTCTGTTCCTGTTAATACAACAGAGTCATATTCATACTTGAGCTGAATAACGACTATAACGTATTTAGAGCAGCATTATACTTTCAGAATTAATTAACTTTACAACATTGAGTTATTCTCCTGTTTATTACTGCGAAGCACTGTCTGTGACGACGGGAAACCTGTCTGAAAACAGTCATCATGAAACTATGTGATGATATCTAGGTGAAAGAGTCTCTATGTGATGGGATTTATCTGACCTTGGTGACGTGAGGCCGCTAGCAGACGGTCGGTTTAGCCAGTCTGTCTGCTTCCTGACCTGAGCCCCAGATTGTCATGTTTGAGCTCTAAGACTATGTGCCATATTACTAGAGAGAAGAGCAGCACCAGCCCAGGAGGGATGAATACCATCTCTTTTCAACAGGTCAGGCTTGCCCCAACAACTTTTCCAATTGTCTATGACACCTATATTATTCTGTGGACACCACTTCGCCAGCCAGCCATTGAGTGAGGACAGTCTACTAAGTATCTCATCACTCCTTCGAACAGGAAGGGGGCCAGAGCAAATCACAGTGCCTGACAACGTACTTATCTGACAATTATCAGTTTGTAGCAGTAAATGAAGAGGTGTCTTTTCGATCACAAGTTCAGTATGGCGTACCACAAGGCTCAGTACTAGGACCGCTGCTGTTCACTCTGTACATGCTACCCTCACACACACACACACACACACACACTCTGTACATGCTACCCTTGGGAGATATCATTAGGAAGCATGGCATTAGTTTTCACTGTTATGCTGATGATACTCAGCTCTATATCTCTTCGCACCCCGACGAAACTTACCAATTCACAAAATTAACGGAATGTATGGCTGATATAAAAATGTCCTACTACTTAATTTAAAAAAATTTAAAAAAATAAACAGAATTTCTAATGATTGGACCAAAAACCTCCTCACGTAATAACCTAGAATACCGCCTAACACTTGATGGCTGCTCTGCCAAGTCTTCGTCGTCGGTTAGGAACCTGGGTGTGTGTGTGTGTGTGTGTGTGTGTGTGCTCTTTGATAGCAATCTTTCATTTGAATGTCACTAGTCTAGCATCTGTAAAACCGCATTCTTCCATCTTAAAAATATATATAAATTATGACATGTTCTCCATGACAAATGCGGAACAGTTAGTTCATGAGTTCATGACATCAAGGCTAGATTACTGTAATGCTCTACTGGGTGGTTGCCCTGCACGCATAATAAACAAACTCCAGCTGGTCCAAAACGCAGTCGCTCGAGTTATTACCAGAACCAGGAAGTATGACCATATTGCAGATTACTTACAAAGCACTAAATGGTTTAGCTCCCCAGTACTTGAGCGAGCTCTTAACGCATTATAGTCCTTCACGTCCACTGCGATCTCAAAATTCTGGCTAGTTGATAATACCTAGAACAGTGGTTCCCAAGCACGTTCCTGGAGGCCCCCCAACACTGCACATTTTCAATCTCTCCTTTGTCTGACACACCCATTTCAGGTCTTGGAGTCTCTACTAATGAGCTGATGACCTGAATCAGGTGTGTTTGAGAAATGCAAAATGTGCAGTGCTGGGGGGCCTCCAGGAACATGGTTGGGAATCACTGACCTAGAATATCAAACTCAACTGCTGGCTGTAGATCCTTTTCCTATTTGGCATGGATACGCAGAAACGACTAAAAATTCTGTATTATGCTGCCAGACAAGAAATTTGTTAAGGTCAATTTATAAAGAAAGAATACACGGCTGCGCGAAAATATATTATTACGCGCATTCCTATAGACTGAACACATAATATGCATGTGTATAATAACACACACACACAGCAGCGGTGGCACGATCAGTCGATCACCTGACGTAGAGGAACTGAGAGTCTAATCGGATCAGAGACTCCTGGCAGCAGCAGCGGCGGGTCCGCCCAGCATCGACCCGAACCGCAGAACCGCAGAACCACAGATAAGCTCATTGTCTTTATTGGAGAGGAAATGAGATAAACGCATTCCTGCTGGGAAGAATTCCTGCTCATGTGACCTTCAGAAGGAGTCTGGGCTTTGTGTGTTTCTGAAGCGTTCTCAGTGACCGATGCTGGAGTCTCTGACAGATTAAAGGTCACTGATGCATCTCATCTGAGCATCGGCTAAACTGAGCATCGGTTCATCTTCATCATCCCCTCGAGAGCATCATCATCTTCATCATCTTCATCATCATCGTCTCAGGTTTAATGTCAGGCCTTTGTCTCAAACACCAGCTTTATTCAGAGACGGCCTGCGATTAAAACGATTCAAATCATTTTCTAGAGATTCAGAGAGACTTTACAAATCCGGACCCGTGTGTGTGTGTGTGTGTGTGAGCTGAGGAGAAACAGCAGCGTTCATGATTCCTGCAGCAACTGGGACGTTCCTGTCGTGTGTGTGTGTGTGTGTGTGTATGTGTTTCCTGCAGCAACTGGGACGTTCCTGTCGTGTGTGTGTGTGTATGTGTTTCCTGCAGCGACTGGGACGTTCCTGTCGTGTGTTTGTGTGTGTGTGTTCTGGCTGCAGATCCGCATCGGTGAGTCACTGATCTCCATCTCTCACTGAAGCCTGACAGGGCAGACGCTCCGCAATCAGCCGCAATTCAATTAACCGAAGCCACTTTGGCAAATTTCTGTACAGCTACAAGATCCATTTTACCCATCGATGTCTGAGAGCCGAGCGGGGAATATGATTTTAGAGATAGTGTGGGGGAGAGAGAGAGAGAGAGAGAGAGAGAGAGAGGGGGAGAGAGAGAGACGCTGTAATAGAGGAGATGTCGTGGCCCGGTGCATTAGCATTAGCCCAGCGACTCCAGTCGGCTCTTAGAGCCATAATTAATTCTGCAGGACTGTAATAAAGTTAAGAGCTGTAAGTGGCGGGAGGGGGGCGGGGCCTGAAGGTGACTCCATGGAGACGAGATGACCGGGGGGCGGGGCCTGAAGGTGACTCCATGGAGACGAGATGACCGGGGGGCGGGGCCTGAAGGTGACACCATGGAGACGAGATGACCGGGGGGCGGGGCCTGAAGGTGACTCCATGGAGACGAGATGACCGGGGGGCGGGGCCTGAAGGTGACACCATGGAGACGAGATGACCGGGGGGCGGGGCCTGAAGGTGACTCCATGGAGACGAGATGACCGGGGGGCGGGGCCTGAAGGTGACTCCATGGAGACTAGACGACCGGGGGGCGGGGCCTGAAGGTGACACCATGGAGACGAGATGACCGGGGGGCGGGGCCTGAAGGGCGGAGTCTACAGGTGACTCCATGGAGACAAGATGACGGACAGCCGAGCCAAGAATACTGGAAGAGGACAACGAGTCCTTCTGCTACTCAGTCGACGAGGAGGCCGAAACAGGTCTGTCGTGTGTGTGTGTGTGTGTGTGTGTTAATGCTGAAGATTCTCAACGCTACATTAGTGCAAACACCCGCCTTCTAGTGTTTCCTCCTTCAGAACACGACTGTGATGAAGAGCAGCAGACGAAGCGTTATGAGTTACACTGATGTGTGTCTGACTGAACCATCTGAGGACACTGAGACACACACACACACACACACACACACACACACACTGCAACCTTTATGAGCACTTAAGAAATGAAGGATTTTTGCAGACATCAGCATTCTGGAACATCAACGCAAACTTCTTTCTTACACCATTTTAGTGATTAAGAGAAGGTGCTTTAACAGCTGTGGAGAACGCGTCTCATGAGAACACACACCAGAGCCGTTCTCACGGGTCAATGAAGCTGCTTATTCACGCATACGGGTTCAGATCACGCAGAGAACGCAGTGCAAGCAAGTAAAAACTTTGAAATATCAGCCAATTTTCCTGGAATCATTCATCAAAGTTCCATTTTAGTTGGAACAGGAGGAACCCTTTAAAACTACATGTAAATGGGAAAAAAATACAAAATAAAACCCTGATCATTGCTAACACAAATGTCAGAAGACACTGACGGCCTTTACGAGCACTTCAGAAATGAAGGGTTTTTGCAGAACGTCACCATCACATGCAAGCGGCGTCGGGGACAGACAGCAATCACACACACAGACTGATTGAGTCTCAGCGGGTCTGAAGGTTTGAGTGCTGATTACAGTCTGAACACACACTCCACAGGGATCTCAGCGTGTTCTTCTGTGTTTGTTCTACCTGTGATGATCAGACACTCGTTGTCCTCCAGAGCTTCAGTGAAGAGGCGAGCAGCGATCAGCTCCGGGTTTATCAGGAAACGGATTTCCTCCTGAACCAGACCAGAACCGGTCACTCCCCCCCCGACAAACCTGTTGGCAAAGTCCACCTGCAGAAAACACACACACACACACTATATATATATATATATATATATATATATATATATATAAATATATATATAACAGTCTCACACACACAAGGTGACACAATGTTAATTTTCTCCCAAATATGATGTTTTTTTGCCTGACCTTTGACCCGGAGGTGTGTGAAGCGAGTGGTGGTGCGTGTGGTGGTGCGTGTGGTGATGCGTGTGGTGGTGCGTGTGGTGATGCGTGTGGTGATGCGTGTGGTGATGCGTGTGGTGATGCGTGTGGTGGTGCGTGTGGTGATGCGTGTGGTGATGCGTGTGGTGATGCGTGTGGTGGTGCGTGTGGTGATGCGTGTGGTGATGCGTGTGGTGGTGCGTGTGGTGATGCGTGTGGTGATGCGTGTGGTGGTGCGTGTGGTGATGCGTGTGGTGATGCGTGTGGTGGTGCGTGTGGTGGTGCGTGTGGTGATGCGTGTGGTGATGCGTGTGGTGGTGCGTGTGGTGGTGCGTGTGGTGATGCGTGTGGTGGTGCGTGTGGTGATGCGTGTGGTTATGCGTGTGGTGGTGCGTGTGGTGGTGCGTGTGGTGGTGCGTGTGGTGATGCGTGTGGTGATGCGTGTGGTGATGCGTGTGGTGATGCGTGTGGTGGTGCGTGTGGTGGTGCGTGTGGTGATGCGTGTGGTGGTGCGTGTGGTGATGCGTGTGGTTATGCGTGTGGTGGTGCGTGTGGTGGTGCGTGTGGTGGTGCGTGTGGTGGTGCGTGTGGTGGTGCGTGCGGTGGTGGTGCGTGTGTGTGAGGCGTGTGGTGAGGCGTGTGGTGAGGCGTGTGGTGATGCGTGTGGTGATGCGTGTGGTGATGCGAGCGGTGGTGCGTGCGGTGGTGCGTGTGGTGGTGCGTGTGGTGGTGCGTGTGGTGATGCGTGTGGTGATGCGTGTGGTGGTGCGTGTGGTGATGCGTGTGGTGGTGCGTGTGGTGATGCGTGTGGTGATGCGTGTGGTGATGCGAGCGGTGGTGCGTGTGGTGGTGCGTGTGGTGATGCGTGTGGTGATGCGTGTGGTGGAGCGTGTGGTGGTGCGTGTGGTGATGCGTGTGGTGGTGCGTGTGGTGATGCGTGTGGTGATGCGTGTGGTGGTGCGTGTGGTGGTGCGTGTGGTGATGCGTGTGGTGATGCGTGTGGTGGTGCGTGTGGTGATGCGTGTGGTGATGCGTGTGGTGGTGCGTGTGGTGGTGCGTGTGGTGGTGCGTGTGGTGATGCGTGTGGTGGTGCGTGTGGTGATGCGTGTGGTGATGCGTGTGTGAGGCGTGTGGTGATGCGTGTGGTGGTGCGTGTGGTGGTGCGTGCGGTGATGCGTGCGTGGTGCGTGTGGTGGTGCGTGTGGTGGTGTGTGTGTGTGAGGCGTGTGGTGGTGCGTGTGGTGGTGCGTGCGGTGGTGCGTGCGGTGAGGCGTGTGGTGGTGCGTGTGGTGGTGCGTGCGGTGGTGCGTGCGGTGATGCGTGTGGTGGTGCGTGTGGTGATGCGTGCGGTGAGGCGTGTGGTGGTGCGTGTGGTGGTGCGTGCGGTGGTGCGTGCGGTGATGCGTGTGGTGGTGCGTGTGGTGATGCGTGCGGTGATGCGTGTGTGTGAGGCGTGTGGTGAGGCGTGTGGTGGTGCGTGTGGTGGTGCGTGCGGTGGTGCGTGTGGTGGTGTGTGTGTGTGAGGCGTGTGGTGATGCGTGTGGTGGTGCGTGTGGTGGTGCGTGTGGTGATGCGTGTGGTGGTGCGTGTGTGTGAGGCGTGTGGTGTTGCGTGTGGGGATGCGTGTGGTGATGCGTGTGGTGGTGCGTGTGGTGGTGCGTGTGGTGGTGCGTGTGGTGGTGCGTGTGGTGGTGCGTGTGTGTGAGGCGTGTGGTGATGCGTGTGGTGGTGCGTGTGGTGGTGCGTGTGGTGGTGCGTGTGAGGCGTGTGATGGTGCGTGTGATGGTGCGTGTGGTGATGCATGTGGTGATGCGTGTGGTGAGGCGTGTGGTGATGCGTGTGGTGATGCGTGTGGTGATGCGTGTGGTGATGCGTGTGGTGAGGCGTGTGATGGTGCGTGTGGTGATGCGTGTGGTGGTGCGTGTGGTGAGGCGTGTGGTGAGGCGTGTGGTGATGCGTGTGGTGATGCGTGTGGTGATGCGTGTGGTGGTGCGTGTGGTGGTGCGTGTGGTGGTGCGTGTGGTGGTGTGTGTGTGTGTGTGTGAGGCGTGTGGTGATGCGTGTGGTGATGCGTGTGGTGGTGCGTGTGGTGGTGTGTGTGTGTGAGGCGTGTGGTGATGCGTGTGGTGGTGTGTGTGTGTGAGGCGTGTGGTGAGGCGTGTGCTGATGCGTGTGGTGATGCGTGTGGTGGTGCGTGTGGTGGTGTGTGTGTGGTGATGCGTGTGGTGGTGCGTGTGGTGGTGCGTGTGGTGATGCGTGTGGTGGTGCGTGTGTGTGAGGCGTGTGGTGAGGCGTGTGGTGATGCGTGTGGTGGTGCGTGTGGTGGTGCGTGTGGTGGTGTGTGTGTGTGAGGCGTGTGGTGAGGCGTGTGGTGAGGCGTGTGGTGATGCGTGTGGTGGTGCGTGTGGTGGTGTGTGTGTGTGAGGCGTGTGGTGATGCGTGTGGTGATGCGTGTGGTGATGCGTGTGGTGGTGCGTGTGGTGGTGTGTGTGTGTGTGAGGCGTGTGGTGATGCGTGTGTTGATGCGTGTGTTGATGCGTGTGGTGGTGCGTGTGGTGGTGTGTGTGTGTGAGGTGTGTGGTGATGCGTGTGGTGGTGCGTGTGGTGGTGCGTGTGTGTGATGCGTGTGGTGATGCGTGTGGTGATGCGTGTGGTGGTGCGTGTGGTGATGCGTGTGGTGAGGCGTGTGGAGGTGCGTGTGGTGATGCGTGTGGTGGTGCGTGTGGTGGTGCGTGTGGTGGTGCGTGTGGTGGTGCGTGTGGTGGTGCGTGTGGTGGTGTGTGTGTGTGTGAGGCGTGTGGTGATGCGTGTGGTGGTGCGTGTGGTGGTGCGTGTGTGTGAGGCGTGTGGTGGTGCGTGCGGTGATGCGTGTGGTGATGCGTGTGGTGGTGCGTGTGGTGATGCGTGCGGTGATGCGTGTGGTGATGCGTGTGGTGATGCGTGTGGTGGTGCGTGCGGTGGTGCGTGTGGTGGTGCGTGTGTGTGAGGCGTGTGGTGGTGCGTGCGGTGATGCGTGTGGTGATGCGTGTGGTGGTGCGTGTGGTGATGCGTGCGGTGATGCGTGTGGCGATGCGTGTGGTGATGCGTGTGGTGATGCGTGTGGTGGTGCGTTTGGTGGTGCGTGTGGTGGTGCGTGTGTGTGAGGCGTGTGGTGGTGCGTGCGGTGATGCGTGTGGTGATGCGTGTGGTGGTGCGTGTGGTGATGCGTGCGGTGATGCGTGTGGTGATGTGTGTGGTGATGCGTGTGGTGATGCGTGTGGTGATGCGTGTGGTGATGCGTGTGGTGATGCGTGCGGTGATGCGTGTGGTGGTGCGTGCGGTGATGCGTGTGGTGGTGCGTGTGGTGATGCGTGTGGTGAGGCGTGTGGTGGTGCGTGCGGTGATGCGTGTGTGTGAGGCGTGTGGTGAGGCGTGTGGTGGTGCGTGCGGTGATGCGTGTGTGTGAGGCGTGTGGTGATGCGTGTGGTGATGTGTGTGGTGATGCGTGTGGTGATGCGTGTGGTGATGCGTGTGGTGGTGCGTGTGGTGATGCGTGTGGTGAGGCGTGTGGTGGTGCGTGCGGTGATGCGTGTGTGTGAGGCGTGTGGTGATGCGTGCGGTGATGCGTGTGTGTGAGGCGTGTGGTGATGCGTGTGGTGGTGCGTGCGGTGATGCGTGTGGTGATGCGTGTGGTGGTGCGTGCGGTGATGCGTGTGGTGATGCGTGTGGTGGTGCGTGCGGTGGTGCGTGCGGTGATGCGTGTGGTGGTGCGTTTGGTTGTGCGTGTGGTGGTGCGTGTGGTGATGCGTGCGGTGATGCGTGTGGTGGTGCGTGTGGTGATGCGTGTGGTGGTGTGTGTGGTGATGCGTGTGGTGATGCGTGTGTGTGAGGCGTGTGGTGAGGCGTGTGGTGATGCGTGAGGTGATGCGTGTGGTGATGCGTGTGGTGATGCGTGTGGTGGTGCGTGTGGTGGTGCGTGTGGTGATGCATGTGGTGATGCGTGTGGTGGTGCGTGTGGTGATGCGTGAGGTGATGCGTGTGGTGATGCGTGTGGTGGTGCGTGTGGTGAGGCGTGTGGTGATGCGTGAGGTGATGCGTGTGGTGATGCGTGTGGTGATGCGTGTGGTGGTGCGTGTGGTGGTGCGTGTGGTGATGCGTGAGGTGATGCGTGTGGTGATGCGTGTGGTGGTGCGTGTGGTGGTGCGTGAGGTGGTGCGTGTGGTGAGGCGTGTGGTGATGCGTGAGGTGATGCGTGTGGTGATGCGTGTGGTGGTGCGTGTGGTGATGCGTGTGGTGGTGCGTGTGGTGATGCGTGTGGTGATGCGTGTGGTGATGCGTGTGGTGATGCGTGTGGTGGTGCGTGTGGTGATGCGTGCGGTGATGCGTGAGGTGATGCGTGTGGTGATGCGTGTGGTGATGCGTGTGGTGATGCGTGAGGTGATGCGTGTGGTGATGCGTGTGGTGGTGCGTGTGGTGAGGCGTGTGGTGATGCGTGAGGTGAGGCGTGTGGTGATGCGTGTGGTGATGCGTGTGGTGATGCGTGTGGTGGTGCGTGCGGTGATGCGTGTGGTGGTGCGTGCGGTGATGCGTGCGGTGATGCGTGTGGTGATGCGTGTGGTGATGCGTGTGGTGATGCGTGTGGTGATGCGTGTGGTGATGCGTGTGGTGATGCGTGTGGTGATGCGTGTGGTGATGCGTGTGTGTGAGGCGTGTGGTGATGCGTGTGGTGGTGCGTGCGGTGATGCGTGTGGTGATGCGTGTGGTGATGCGTGTGGTGGTGCGTGCGGTGATGCGTGCGGTGATGCGTGTGGTGATGCGTGTGGTGATGCGTGTGGTGATGCGTGTGGTGATGCGTGTGGTGATGCGTGCGGTGAGGCGTGTGGTGATGCGTGTGGTGATGCGTGTGGTGATGCGTGTGGTGATGCGTGTGGTGATGCGTGCGGTGAGGCGTGTGGTGATGCGTGTGGTGATGCGTGTGGTGATGCGTGTGGTGATGCGTGTGTGTGAGGCGTGTGGTGATGCGTGCGGTGAGGCGTGTGGTGGTGCGTGTGGTGATGCGTGTGGTGATGCGTGTGGTGATGCGTGCGGTGATGCGTGAGGTGGTGCGTGCGGTGGTGCGTGTGGTGATGCGTGTGGTGATGCATGTGGTGGTGCGTGTGTGTGTGGTGTGTGTGTGTGAGGCGTGTGGTGATGCGTGCGGTGAGGCGTGTGGTGATGCGTGCGGTGATGCGTGAGGTGGTGCGTGTGTGTGAGGCGTGTGGTGATGCATGTGGTGGTGCGTGTGGTGATGCGTGTGGTGATGCATGTGGTGGTGCGTGTGTGTGTGGTGCGTGTGTGTGAGGCGTGTGGTGATGCGTGCGGTGAGGCGTGTGGTGATGCGTGTGGTGATGCGTGCGGTGATGCGTGAGGTGGTGCGTGTGTGTGAGGCGTGTGGTGATGCGTGTGGTGGTGCGTGTGGTGATGCGTGTGGTGATGCGTGTGTGTGTGGTGTGTGTGTGTGAGGCGTGTGGTGATGCGTGTGGTGGTGCGTGTGGTGATGCGTGTGGTGATGCGTGTGGTGGTGCGTGTGTGTGTGGTGTGTGTGTGTGAGGCGTGTGGTGATGCGTGTGGTGGTGCGTGTGGTGATGCGTGTGGTGATGTGTGTGTGTGAGGCGTGTGGTGGTGCATGTGTGTGAGGCGTGTGGTGATGCGTGTGGTGATGCGTGTGTGTGTGGTGTGTGTGTGTGAGGCGTGTGGTGGTGCATGTGTGTGAGGCGTGTGGTGATGCGTGTGTGTGTGGTGTGTGTGTGTGAGGCGTGTGGTGGTGCATGTGTGTGAGGCGTGTGGTGATGCGTGTGGTGATGCGTGTGTGTGTGGTGTGTGTGTGTGAGGCGTGTGGTGGTGCATGTGTGTGAGGCGTGTGGTGATGCGTGTGTGTGTGGTGTGTGTGTCACCTGCAGCATGCCGTAGCCCTGCTCCTCTATGGTTCCGTCACAGCAGATGTGAAGTTTGCTGAACTGCTTCTCTGAGCTAAAAACCACATCAAGAGCATTTATTGGCTTGTGGGAAATGAAACGGCTCTGAGTATGTGAAGATGAATCTCACCTGGACCATGAGGGCGGACGCTGCAGACACTGTCTGGTGTAAGTTATGAGACCGGTGGGCCCTCGGGAACAAAACACACAACAAACGGAGTTAGTCACCGATCCGTGAGCGAGAGACGCGTGAAACACTCAAAGTCAAACTCACTGTGCTGCGTGATCCGCTGAAAGTAGCACAGAAGGGTTTTGAGTTTCTGCTGTTTGCTCGGGGACGAACCTTCAAACAACCTACAAAACACACAGACCAGGTCATATGAAAGACTGCGTCTAATATTTCATATTCATATCCACAATGACAGTCACAGTTGATGTGCGGTGCGTTTGGAGACACAAATTTTAACAACTTAAACTGTCAAACGTGTCAAACGTCTCTTGCATCACTTCACACTCTAACCAATATTTCATGTCAATGTATGTAATTATTATTTGGTTATTTATTAAGCAGTTGTGTCACATTCAGTCAGGTTTCAGTAGAGATCTCAGTCATTTCCATCGAGTAACTCTTTTCAAACAGCCATCATCCTCTCACACAAGCCTCTGCACTGATGCTGTTCAGATCTGAGGATTCGCACCTGTTGAAGTTGATGTCAGGATAGTTGCTGAACTCCGTCTTGCGAGAGTTGCGTCGAGGGAAAGTGCAGAAGAAGGCGTTCGCCAGCAGACTCGAGACCTGCTCCTGTGAGAGCGTGATGGAGCCGCATCGCTGAGCGCTCAGCAACGGGATCGGCTGCATACATACACACACACACACACACGTGCGCGCACACACAACAACAGATATTATTAACAACATCATCTCAAACACTAAAAAAAAAATGCTCTTGACTTTATTGGCAAAGGCGACTGCAATGCAAAGTGTTCTCATTGGTTAAGGATCAGTGGGTGGAGACTTGATCAACCAATCAATGAGCGCTGGAGTGTTCGTTCTGGAGGTTGTGGTGTGTTTAGGGTGTGATGGAGTGATGGAGGTTGTGGTGTGTTTAGTGTGTGATTGAGTGATGGAGGTTGTGGTGTGTTTAGTGTGTGATGGAGGTTGTGGTGTGTTTAGTGTGTGATGGAGTGATGGAGGTTGTGTTGTGTTTAGTGTGTGATGGAGTGATGGAGGTTGTGTTGTGTTTAGTGTGTGATGGAGGTTGTGGTGTGTTTAGTGTGTGATGGAGTGATGGAGGTTGTGGTGTGTTTAGTGTGTGATGGAGTGATGGAGGTTGTGGTGTGTTTAGTGTGTGATGGAGTGATGGAGGTTGTGTTGTGTTTAGTGTGTGATTGAGTGATGGAGGTTGTGGTGTGTTTAGTGTGTGATGGAGTGATGGAGGTTGTGTTGTGTTTAGTGTGTGATTGAGTGATGGAGGTTGTGGTGTGTTTAGTGTGTGATGGAGTGATGGAGGTTGTGTTGTGTTTAGTGTGTGATGGAGGTTGTGGTGTGTTTAGTGTGTGATGGAGTGATGGAGGTTGTGGTGTGTTTAGTGTGTGATTGAGTGATGGAGGTTGTGGTGTGTTTAGTGTGTGATGGAGTGATGGAGGTTGTGTTGTGTTTAGTGTGTGATGGAGGTTGTGGTGTGTTTAGTGTGTGATGGAGTGATGGAGGTTGTGGTGTGTTTAGTGTGTGATGGAGTGATGGAGGTTGTGTTGTGTTTAGTGTGTGATGGAGTGATGGAGGTTGTGTTGTGTTTAGTGTGTGATTGAGTGATGGAGGTTGTGGTGTGTTTAGTGTGTGATTGAGTGATGGAGGTTGTGGTGTGTTTAGTGTGTGATGGAGGTTGTGGTGTGTTTAGTGTGTGATGGAGGTTGTGGTGTGTTTAGTGTGTGATGGAGGTTGTGGTGTGTTTAGTGTGTGATGGAGGTTGTGGTGTGTTTAGTGTGTGATGGAGGTTGTGGTGTGTTTAGTGTGTGATGGAGGTTGTGGTGTGTTTAGTGTGTGATGGAGGTTGTGGTGTGTTTAGTGTGTGATGGAGGTTGTGTTGTGTTTAGTGTGTGATGGAGGTTGTGGTGTGTTTAGTGTGTGATGGAGTGATGGAGGTTGTGGTGTGTTTAGTGTGTGATGGAGTGATGGAGGTTGTGTTGTGTTTAGTGTGTGATGGAGTGATGGAGGTTGTGGTGTGTTTAGTGTGTGATTGAGTGATGGAGGTTGTGGTGTGTTTAGTGTGTGATTGAGTGATGGAGGTTGTGGTGTGTTTAGTGTGTGATTGAGTGATGGAGGTTGTGGTGTGTTTAGTGTGTGATTGAGTGATGGAGGTTGTGTTGTGTTTAGTGTGTGATGGAGTGATGGAGGTTGTGGTGTGTTTAGTGTGTGATTGAGTGATGGAGGTTGTGGTGTGTTTAGTGTGTGATTGAGTGATGGAGGTTGTGGTGTGTTTAGTGTGTGATTGAGTGATGGAGGTTGTGGTGTGTTTAGTGTGTGATTGAGTGATGGAGGTTGTGGTGTGTTTAGTGTGTGATTGAGTAATGGAGGTTGTGGTGTGTTTAGTGTGTGATAGAGTGATGGAGGTTGTGGTGTGTTTAGTGTGTGATGGAGTGATGGAGGTTGTGGTGTGTTTAGTGTGTGATTGAGTGATGGAGGTTGTGGTGTGTTTAGTGTGTGATGGAGTGATGGAGGTTGTGGTGTGTTTAGTGTGTGATGGAGTGATGGAGGTTGTGGTGTGTTTAGTGTGTGATGGAGTGATGGAGGTTGTGTTGTGTTTAGTGTGTGATGGAGTGATGGAGGTTGTGTTGTGTTTAGTGTGTGATTGAGTGATGGAGGTTGTGGTGTGTTTAGTGTGTGATTGAGTGATGGAGGTTGTGGTGTGTTTAGTGTGTGATGGAGGTTGTGGTGTGTTTAGTGTGTGATGGAGGTTGTGGTGTGTTTAGTGTGTGATGGAGGTTGTGGTGTGTTTAGTGTGTGATGGAGGTTGTGGTGTGTTTAGTGTGTGATGGAGGTTGTGGTGTGTTTAGTGTGTGATGGAGGTTGTGGTGTGTTTAGTGTGTGATGGAGGTTGTGTTGTGTTTAGTGTGTGATGGAGGTTGTGGTGTGTTTAGTGTGTGATGGAGTGATGGAGGTTGTGGTGTGTTTAGTGTGTGATGGAGTGATGGAGGTTGTGTTGTGTTTAGTGTGTGATGGAGTGATGGAGGTTGTGGTGTGTTTAGTGTGTGATGGAGGTTGCGGTGTGTTTAGTGTGTGATGGAGGTTGTGGTGTGTTTAGTGTGTGATGGAGTGATGGAGGTTGTGTTGTGTTTAGTGTGTGATTGAGTGATGGAGGTTGTGGTGTGTTTAGTGTGTGATGGAGTGATGGAGGTTGTGGTGTGTTTAGTGTGTGATGGAGGTTGTGGTGTGTTTAGTGTGTGATTGAGTGATGGAGGTTGTGGTGTGTTTAGTGTGTGATTGAGTGATGGAGGTTGTGTTGTGTTTAGTGTGTGATTGAGTGATGGAGGTTGTGGTGTGTTTAGTGTGTGATGGAGTGATGGAGGTTGTGGTGTGTTTAGTGTGTGATTGAGTGATGGAGGTTGTGGTGTGTTTAGTGTGTGATGGAGTGATGGAGGTTGTGGTGTGTTTAGTGTGTGATGGAGTGATGGAGGTTGTGGTGTGTTTAGTGTGTGATGGAGTGATGGAGGTTGTGGTGTGTTTAGTGTGTGATGGAGTGATGGAGGTTGTGGTGTGTTTAGTGTGTGATGGAGTGATGGAGGTTGTGGTGTGTTTAGTGTGTGATGGAGTGATGGAGGTTGTGTTGTGTTTAGTGTGTGATTGAGTGATGGAGGTTGTGGTGTGTTTAGTGTGTGATTGAGTGATGGAGGTTGTGGTGTGTTTAGTGTGTGATTGAGTGATGGAGGTTGTGGTGTCTTTAGTGTGTGATTGAGTGATGGAGGTTGTGGTGTGTTTAGTGTGTGATGGAGGTTGTGGTGTGTTTAGTGTGTGATGGAGGTTGTGGTGTGTTTAGTGTGTGATGGAGGTTGTGGTGTGTTTAGTGTGTGATGGAGGTTGTGGTGTGTTTAGTGTGTGATGGAGTGATGGAGGTTGTGGTGTGTTTAGTGTGTGATGGAGTGATGGAGGTTGTGGTGTGTTTAGTGTGTGATGGAGGTTGTGGTGTGTTTAGTGTGTGATGGAGGTTGTGGTGTGTTTAGTGTGTGATGGAGGTTGTGGTGTGTTTAGTGTGTGATGGAGTGATGGAGGTTGTGGGGTGTTTAGTGTGTGATGGAGGTTGTGGTGTGTTTAGTGTGTGATGGAGGTTGTGGTGTGTTTAGTGTGTGATGGAGGTTGTGGTGTGTTTAGTGTGTGATGGAGTGATGGAGGTTGTGGTGTGTTTAGTGTGTGATGGAGTGATGGAGGTTGTGGGGTGTTTAGTGTGTGATGGAGGTTGTGGTGTGTTTAGAGTGTGATGGAGGTTATGGTGTGTTTAGTGTGTGATGGAGGTTGTGGTGTGTTTAGTGTGTGATTGAGTGATGGAGGTTGTGGTGTGTTTAGTGTGTGATGGAGTGATGGAGGTTGTGGTGTGTTTAGTCTGTGATGGAGGTTGTGGTGTGTTTAGTGTGTGATGGAGGTTGTGGTGTGTTTAGTGTGTGATGGAGGTTGTGGTGTGTTTAGTCTGTGATGGAGTGATGGAGGTTGTGGTGTGTTTAGTCTGTGATGGAGTGATGGAGGTTGTGGTGTGTTTAGTGTGTGATTGAGTGATGGAGGTTGTGGTGTGTTTAGTGTGTGATGGAGTGATGGAGGTTGTGGTGTGTTTAGTGTGTGATGGAGGTTGTGGTGTGTTTAGTGTGTGATTGAGTGATGGAGGTTGTGGTGTGTTTAGTGTGTGATGGAGTGATGGAGGTTGTGTTGTGTTTAGTGTGTGATGGAGTGATGGAGGTTGTGTTGTGTTTAGTGTGTGATGGAGGTTGTGGTGTGTTTAGTGTGTGATGGAGTGATGGAGGTTGTGGTGTGTTTAGTGTGTGATGGAGTGATGGAGGTTGTGGTGTGTTTAGTGTGTGATGGAGTGATGGAGGTTGTGTTGTGTTTAGTGTGTGATTGAGTGATGGAGGTTGTGGTGTGTTTAGTGTGTGATGGAGTGATGGAGGTTGTGTTGTGTTTAGTGTGTGATTGAGTGATGGAGGTTGTGGTGTGTTTAGTGTGTGATGGAGTGATGGAGGTTGTGTTGTGTTTAGTGTGTGATGGAGGTTGTGGTGTGTTTAGTGTGTGATGGAGTGATGGAGGTTGTGGTGTGTTTAGTGTGTGATTGAGTGATGGAGGTTGTGGTGTGTTTAGTGTGTGATGGAGTGATGGAGGTTGTGTTGTGTTTAGTGTGTGATGGAGGTTGTGGTGTGTTTAGTGTGTGATGGAGTGATGGAGGTTGTGGTGTGTTTAGTGTGTGATGGAGTGATGGAGGTTGTGTTGTGTTTAGTGTGTGATGGAGTGATGGAGGTTGTGTTGTGTTTAGTGTGTGATTGAGTGATGGAGGTTGTGGTGTGTTTAGTGTGTGATTGAGTGATGGAGGTTGTGGTGTGTTTAGTGTGTGATGGAGGTTGTGGTGTGTTTAGTGTGTGATGGAGGTTGTGGTGTGTTTAGTGTGTGATGGAGGTTGTGGTGTGTTTAGTGTGTGATGGAGGTTGTGGTGTGTTTAGTGTGTGATGGAGGTTGTGGTGTGTTTAGTGTGTGATGGAGGTTGTGGTGTGTTAGTGTGTGATGGAGGTTGTGGTGTGTTTAGTGTGTGATGGAGGTTGTGTTGTGTTTAGTGTGTGATGGAGGTTGTGGTGTGTTTAGTGTGTGATGGAGTGATGGAGGTTGTGGTGTGTTTAGTGTGTGATGGAGTGATGGAGGTTGTGTTGTGTTTAGTGTGTGATGGAGTGATGGAGGTTGTGGTGTGTGTTAGTGTGTGATTGAGTGATGGAGGTTGTGGTGTGTTTAGTGTGTGATTGAGTGATGGAGGTTGTGGTGTGTTTAGTGTGTGATTGAGTGATGGAGGTTGTGGTGTGTTTAGTGTGTGATTGAGTGATGGAGGTTGTGTTGTGTTTAGTGTGTGATGGAGTGATGGAGGTTGTGGTGTGTTTAGTGTGTGATTGAGTGATGGAGGTTGTGGTGTGTTTAGTGTGTGATTGAGTGATGGAGGTTGTGGTGTGTTTAGTGTGTGATTGAGTGATGGAGGTTGTGGTGTGTTTAGTGTGTGATTGAGTGATGGAGGTTGTGGTGTGTTTAGTGTGTGATTGAGTAATGGAGGTTGTGGTGTGTTTAGTGTGTGATAGAGTGATGGAGGTTGTGGTGTGTTTAGTGTGTGATGGAGTGATGGAGGTTGTGGTGTGTTTAGTGTGTGATTGAGTGATGGAGGTTGTGGTGTGTTTAGTGTGTGATGGAGTGATGGAGGTTGTGGTGTGTTTAGTGTGTGATGGAGTGATGGAGGTTGTGGTGTGTTTAGTGTGTGATGGAGTGATGGAGGTTGTGTTGTGTTTAGTGTGTGATGGAGTGATGGAGGTTGTGTTGTGTTTAGTGTGTGATTGAGTGATGGAGGTTGTGGTGTGTTTAGTGTGTGATTGAGTGATGGAGGTTGTGGTGTGTTTAGTGTGTGATGGAGGTTGTGGTGTGTTTAGTGTGTGATGGAGGTTGTGGTGTGTTTAGTGTGTGATGGAGGTTGTGGTGTGTTTAGTGTGTGATGGAGGTTGTGGTGTGTTTAGTGTGTGATGGAGGTTGTGGTGTGTTTAGTGTGTGATGGAGGTTGTGGTGTGTTTAGTGTGTGATGGAGGTTGTGTTGTGTTTAGTGTGTGATGGAGGTTGTGGTGTGTTTAGTGTGTGATGGAGTGATGGAGGTTGTGGTGTGTTTAGTGTGTGATGGAGTGATGGAGGTTGTGTTGTGTTTAGTGTGTGATGGAGTGATGGAGGTTGTGGTGTGTTTAGTGTGTGATGGAGGTTGCGGTGTGTTTAGTGTGTGATGGAGGTTGTGGTGTGTTTAGTGTGTGATGGAGTGATGGAGGTTGTGTTGTGTTTAGTGTGTGATTGAGTGATGGAGGTTGTGGTGTGTTTAGTGTGTGATGGAGTGATGGAGGTTGTGGTGTGTTTAGTGTGTGATGGAGGTTGTGGTGTGTTTAGTGTGTGATTGAGTGATGGAGGTTGTGGTGTGTTTAGTGTGTGATTGAGTGATGGAGGTTGTGTTGTGTTTAGTGTGTGATTGAGTGATGGAGGTTGTGGTGTGTTTAGTGTGTGATGGAGTGATGGAGGTTGTGGTGTGTTTAGTGTGTGATTGAGTGATGGAGGTTGTGGTGTGTTTAGTGTGTGATGGAGTGATGGAGGTTGTGGTGTGTTTAGTGTGTGATGGAGTGATGGAGGTTGTGGTGTGTTTAGTGTGTGATGGAGTGATGGAGGTTGTGGTGTGTTTAGTGTGTGATGGAGTGATGGAGGTTGTGGTGTGTTTAGTGTGTGATGGAGTGATGGAGGTTGTGTTGTGTTTAGTGTGTGATTGAGTGATGGAGGTTGTGGTGTGTTTAGTGTGTGATTGAGTGATGGAGGTTGTGGTGTGTTTAGTGTGTGATTGAGTGATGGAGGTTGTGGTGTCTTTAGTGTGTGATTGAGTGATGGAGGTTGTGGTGTGTTTAGTGTGTGATGGAGGTTGTGGTGTGTTTAGTGTGTGATGGAGGTTGTGGTGTGTTTAGTGTGTGATGGAGGTTGTGGTGTGTTTAGTGTGTGATGGAGGTTGTGGTGTGTTTAGTGTGTGATGGAGTGATGGAGGTTGTGGTGTGTTTAGTGTGTGATGGAGTGATGGAGGTTGTGGTGTGTTTAGTGTGTGATGGAGGTTGTGGTGTGTTTAGTGTGTGATGGAGGTTGTGGTGTGTTTAGTGTGTGATGGAGGTTGTGGTGTGTTTAGTGTGTGATGGAGTGATGGAGGTTGTGGGGTGTTTAGTGTGTGATGGAGGTTGTGGTGTGTTTAGTGTGTGATGGAGGTTGTGGTGTGTTTAGTGTGTGATGGAGGTTGTGGTGTGTTTAGTGTGTGATGGAGTGATGGAGGTTGTGGTGTGTTTAGTGTGTGATGGAGTGATGGAGGTTGTGGGGTGTTTAGTGTGTGATGGAGGTTGTGGTGTGTTTAGAGTGTGATGGAGGTTATGGTGTGTTTAGTGTGTGATGGAGGTTGTGGTGTGTTTAGTGTGTGATTGAGTGATGGAGGTTGTGGTGTGTTTAGTGTGTGATGGAGTGATGGAGGTTGTGGTGTGTTTAGTCTGTGATGGAGGTTGTGGTGTGTTTAGTGTGTGATGGAGGTTGTGGTGTGTTTAGTGTGTGATGGAGGTTGTGGTGTGTTTAGTCTGTGATGGAGTGATGGAGGTTGTGGTGTGTTTAGTCTGTGATGGAGTGATGGAGGTTGTGGTGTGTTTAGTGTGTGATTGAGTGATGGAGGTTGTGGTGTGTTTAGTGTGTGATGGAGTGATGGAGGTTGTGGTGTGTTTAGTGTGTGATGGAGGTTGTGGTGTGTTTAGTGTGTGATTGAGTGATGGAGGTTGTGGTGTGTTTAGTGTGTGATTGAGTGATGGAGGTTGTGGTGTGTTTAGTGTGTGATGGAGTGATGGAGGTTGTGGTGTGTTTAGTGTGTGATGGAGGTTGTGGTGTGTTTAGTGTGTGATTGAGTGATGGAGGTTGTGGTGTGTTTAGTGTGTGATGGAGGTGATGGAGGTTGTGGTGTGTTTAGTGTGTGATGGAGGTTGTGGTGTGTTTAGTGTGTGATGGAGGTTGTGGTGTGTTTAGTGTGTGATGGAGGTTGTGGTGTGTTTAGTGTGTGATGGAGGTTGTGGTGTGTTTAGTGTGTGATGGAGGTTGTGGTGTGTTTAGTGAGTGATGGAGGTTGTGGTGTGTTTAGTGTGTGATTGAGTGATGGAGGTTGTGGTGTGTTTAGTGAGTGATGGAGGTTGTGGTGTGTTTAGTGTGTGATTGAGTGATGGAGGTTGTGGTGTGTTTAGTGTGTGATGGAGGTTGTGGTGTGTTTAGTGTGTGATGGAGTGATGGAGGTTGTGGTGTGTTTAGTGTGTGATGGAGGTTGTGGTGTGTTTAGTGTGTGATGGAGGTTGTGGTGTGTTTAGTGTGTGATGGAGTGATGGAGGTTGTGGTGTGTTTAGTGTGTGATGGAGGTTGTGGTGTGTTTAGTGTGTGATGGAGGTTGTGGTGTGTTTAGTGTGTGATGGAGGTTGTGGTGTGTTTAGTGTGTGATGGAGGTTGTGGTGTGTTTAGTGTGTGATGGAGGTTGTGGTGTGTTTAGTGTGTGATGGAGGTTGTGGTGTGTTTAGTGTGTGATGGAGGTTGTGGTGTGTTTAGTGTGTGATGGAGGTTGTGGTGTGTTTAGTGTGTGATGGAGGTTGTGGTGTGTTTAGTGTGTGATGGAGGTTGTGGTGTGTTTAGTGTGTGATGGAGGTTGTGGTGTGTTTAGTGTGTGATGGAGGTTGTGGTGTGTTTAGTGTGTGATGGAGGTTGTGGTGTGTTTAGTGTGTGATGGAGGTTGTGGTGTGTTTAGTGTGTGATGGAGGTTGTGGTGTGTTTAGTGTGTGATGGAGGTTGTGGTGTGTTTAGTGTGTGATGGAGGTTGTGGTGTGTTTAGTGTGTGATGGAGGTTGTGGTGTGTTTAGTGTGTGATGGAGGTTGTGGTGTGTTTAGTGTGTGATGGAGGTTGTGGTGTGTTTAGTGTGTGATGGAGGTTGTGGTGTGTTTAGTGTGTGATGGAGGTTGTGGTGTGTTTAGTGTGTGATGGAGGTTGTGGTGTGTTTAGTGTGTGATGGAGGTTGTGGTGTGTTTAGTGTGTGATGGAGGTTGTGGTGTGTTTAGTGTGTGATGGAGGTTGTGGTGTGTTTAGTGTGTGATGGAGTGATGGAGGTTGTGGTGTGTTTAGTGTGTGATGGAGTGATGGAGGTTGTGGTACCTGTGTCAAGAGGCTCGGCGCTCTCAGTGCCAGCTGTGCCATGGCTGGAAGCAGCTTCCCAAACATCTGCTCTGCTTCAGAGCCCTGCAGACCCTGGACGGACACGGACACACACACACACGGACACGGACACACACACACGGACACACACACACGGACACGGACACACACACGGACACACACACACGGACACACAATAATCAGTCTGTTTCACAGCCGAGCCCAGATAAACACTGGTTCTGTGTGCTTGTGCATCTGTGGGAGATCAGGCCTGTTTCTGTCATGTGTTTGTTTACTCTATAATATTCTTGAACATTTAACTTAATATTCCACAACATTATTGATCTCCTGCATTGACCCCATTATATGAGAACTGAGCTGAGCTGGACGATGACATCACGGTTTTCTCCAGAGCGGCTATATATATATAAATGAACTAAATTAATAACTTCTAGACAAACGTTGTTGCATTATTCTCCTGTTATCTCTGTAGAGCTGCTCCGACACACTCTGTGCTGTAAAAAGCGCTGTATAAATAAAGCTGACTTGACTTTAGTGTGTGTGTGTGTGTGTGTGTGTGTGTGTGTGTGTGTGTGTGTGTGTGTCCACCAGAGACACGGACATCAGCACAGAAACTCAAACTGCTGGTCAATCAAGAGCCAGAAAATTATTTCATTTCCGATCAGAGGCAGATTTCTCCTGCTCTGTAAACGCAAACACACACACACACACACACACACACACAGCTACTGCATTTTTATTCTAATTTACAGACAATCCACGAGGAGCTGAAATTCATCTCATCAAGACGGACCTTCAGAGCTTTTACAGTTTGACACTAACGAGCAGAAGAAATGCAGGCGCTCTTCAAAGCTGTCCGACGAAACCATCACACGACGGGAACCCAGCGGCCGTAAAATCACAGCGGCTCCATCTCTGCACACACACACACACACACACACACACACGGCCCAATCAGCAGTTTATGGCATGTGCATTGACACACACACACACACACACACACACACAGTGTCAGTCTATCACAGATGATAGTTACTCCGCTCTTGTTTACGATGGCACGTCAGAGCCATCAATCTACAGCGCATTTCATCAGCTTTCTCATCGGATTAAAACACGTCCGGGAACAAATGCAGATGAAAACTCAAACTAGCCCGTTCAGCTCGGGACAACCGTGCAGCGACGACCCGAGGAGGCCGTAAATAACGGTGGCAGTTCGATCATAAACCCAGAGCCGGTCGAGAGCCAGCTGAGACTCTCTGACAGGAACACACACACAAAACACACACGATCGCACAACATCTGACCGCACATTACTCATTTATCGTACAGGAGTTAACATGCTGTGTGTGTGACTCAGAGTATCAGCAAGAAAACACGCTGTCAATCAAATACACCGGCCTCAAACTGCACCTGTCAATCAAAGCACGTCTCATTTATCTTCACACTCGCTTCAATAAACGTGCAGAAATGAACACCGCTAACATCGCTAACTGCTGAGGGTTAGCCAGTGAGGAGGAACCACA